>OX402532.1:18455596-18721503 GCA_948098885.1 Drepanosiphum platanoidis | reverse complement strand
AGAACGAATGAGAAAGATTTGTGTGGCCTATGCACATTATTCTAAATATCGGAGCTTTTTTCTTTTTTTTTAGCCTATTGTTACTCGGAATGCGTATACTCGATCGTTTTAACAGGGTTCATCAAATACGTCCTATCGTTCTCAGAATAAAATAAATCTTATAAGACGTTCGAATAATAATGGTTATAATAGTAAACGTGAAGAAGACGAGCAGTATTAATTATTAGAAATTACTGAAGGCCACCAAAATCGACTAATAAACTCGAATACTTTATTTGCTGCACGATTCATTAGGCAAGAGTAAGAAAATTCACTTTCTGGAATCCGAGTCGAAAAATAAAAAGAAACTGTTCAAAGACTACGATGAAAAAAGTGTCCGAGTTTGTAGAACAAAACTAAAATTTCAGTACTCGAACGGTTTTTTTTCGCTCAATCTTAAACTCGAATATATTATGTACATTATAGCGAATTTTCTCAATGGATTTGATCTTCAATAGAAGCTATCGTTTTCCAAAGACATTTCGTCGGAGACGTGTTTTCGGATACGTTTCGACCCGTAACCCGGTAGTGATGGTGGGCGGCGTCGCTACTTGTTCTGCACGTACGACATGGACCAGTAGGCCTTCCGCTTATCGTTTTTGCCGCCGTCGTCTTCGTCGTCGTCGTGTTTCCTCGAATGGACCACCGACGTGGAAGACGGCTCGTGATGGTAGTCGCCGTGGTGTTGGAAATACGGCGAAAACGGCAACGGGTCGATGGAACTGCCGCCGCCGCCGCCGCCGCCGCCATTCTTCCTCTGGTACTCGCGCCTGAGCCTGTCGTACATTTCCTCGTCGTTGTGGTCGGACGCGTGATAGTTGCGCAACGGATGCAAAGGATCGCCCGATTCGTAGTAGCCCGACGACTTGGCGGCGCCGTAGGGCGAGGACGACGGAGACGTGCGGTCGTCGTACGACGACGATCCGTGCCCGTGATCGATGTTTATCACTTCGTCGGGCTCGCCGCCGTCCAGGTGGCTGCTCATCGACACGAACGACTTGGGACCGTCGGACGGCGACCGGTGGTGGTGGAAGGACGACGACGGCCCGTCGTGGTAGTCGTCAAAGTGATGTTTGTCCGGCAGACCGTGGCCGCCGTACGACGAATATCCTGCAGGACCACCGCCGCCGCCGCCGCCGCCGCCGCCGCCGCCGTTAGCTCGCAACGGTATAAAGTCGTGGCCGGCGCCGAATCCGTTGCCGCGGTAGCTGGACGGCCGGACGTACGGCGATTTGTATCCGCTGTACTTGCCGGACTTGCCGGGTTTCTTGTTGGAATCCAAGAAATTCGGCAACGTCAGAGGCCTGTCGAACGAGCAAACGATTAGTCGATCGGTCTTCGTAGATTTAGAGCGCGGGAATCGTACGCTCCCGCATACGCGTACGATGGTACGATAGCCGGCGGTCACGAATAACGCGAAATTTCGAACGTGTAAACAACTTAATAAGAGCTAATATTATTTGTCACCTACTAATATATACCTATGCATTACATACGATCACCGTTTTTACATTTATGTTCCATTCAAGTATTTAAAGTGCCTCCGAACAACGTACAGAGTGCCTAACTGCAAAACAGAATATTTAAAAATTTCATAAGAATGAAATTCTGAAAAAAAAACGTTTTGTCGGAAAAAGTCCGCAAAGTTCCTCTCGCGTCTATAGAGCTACTTCCACAGACCGTTGAAAATTTAAACGTAAATAATGGATACGCGACTATCGTGAAATCGATCGATCGTATTTAAAGGCTCAGTCAAACAGAACGCGGGCAGCCCGTGCGGGCAGTCTGCGCTGCCCGCTGCGGGCACTGTATTATCTTTGATTGCGTCAACGTGGTTAAATATAACGCGGGCAGCGGTCTGGTTGTAAATAATTACAGAGTCCGCGGCGGGCAAAAAGCTGTTTACAATGTTATCATAATTCATATTGTTGTTTTCGTGATAGAATACTATATTTTAGGAAGGTACCATGAGGCTAAACATTGTAGCTAACATAAAATATTATTTATTATCACTTTTATAGCAGTGGGGTGTTCTGAACACCCCTGGATACGTAATATTTCAAACTTAAAATATAAAAAAATTTATATTAGAATTATATATATTAGATTATATTATTAGAATGAAAAAAAACGGTGTAACACAAATGAAAACACGTGGTGTTGTGCCGTGTTCCCATTAAAAGCGCGGTAGTGCAGTACTGACAGACCGCGCAAAATTGCCAGCGCTTTGTTTGACATCACAGATCGCGGCGGGCAGCCCGCGTTCTGTTTGACTGAGCCTTTACAAATAACTCGGTCGATTATTAATTTCCGATAATATTTCTAGCGCAATTTAGCACGCGGCGCGCGTGGCTAGTTTAATAAATCCGCGCTCGTCGTCGTCATTATTTTTACGAGGTATAAAATTATCGAAATTACCTGTGATTTCCCTCGTCGTCAAACTCCATGGGCACGTACTCGTAGTGCGAGTTGTGGTCGCCGTCCTCGGCGTCGTCGCCGTCCGCGTCTTCCAAGTGCTCGTCGGAATCGGATTCGCTGCCGCCGCCGCCGCCGCCGCCGTGCTGGCGCGGCCGGTAAGAAGCGGCCGCGCCGCGCCCGAAACCGCGGTAATTGTTCACCGGCCTGATCCGCGGCGCGTCGAAACCGTGCCCGTTGGCCGCCCTAAACTCCTCGTCCACGTCGTAGTCGAGCCGCTGTTCCATGATCGCCTGCGTCATGTCCGGCAGACCGCCGCGGTCCGCGTACCGCTTGATCGGCGTCTGCTTCGGCACGTCCGCGTTCACCTTGGCCATCTCGTCCCTGAGCTCCGCGTCGTCCGCCTCGTCCGCCGTGTCGTTGCCGGCCAGCGAGGCCACCTCCACGCCTCTTTTCGTCCTCTTGTCCGCGCCGCCGTAAATGGCGTTCGAACTCATCACCGCGTTGCCGTCCAGCTCGTCCGTCGCCTCGATAATCGTGATCACCCGCGTCCCGGGGTCGGGCGACGCGATCCCCGTGTCCGTCACCGTCGCGTTGCAGCTCTCGCAGAACAAAATCTTCGCCTCCGTCATGCCCGACTTGAGACTCCTCTCCACGTTCGTCTGCCAAACAACAACAAAAAAAAAAAAAACGACCGTCGATGACAACGAAACACATTTTTTGCGTATATGCAAGTGATCAGTAACAAATTGAGTAAAAGAATTTTGTGCACGGAAAATACCTCTACGCCTGGCAACAATTATTGTAATATACTTCTAGTGGTTTATTTTTAAAATGAAACAATATATAAATTTAGAAAAATAAGTTTACTTTGCATCGGTCGGATCACAACAGCAAATAGTGTTAATTAGATATTTGATATTGAACGTATTGAAAACGTTGTAATTTGCAAACTTATTGTTCTCGTGAAAAGAATGCAAAATATAATAAGTGCTCCGACCGATGTAAAGTAGAAATGTGAAGCTTTCCGAAACTGTTTTCAAAATGTCTGTAAGATTATTACGAATACCGATTTTTTTCACAGGCGTTCGGGTCATTTTAACGAAAAATTGATGTGCCTTTCAATCCCCTTAATTCGATCCACGTGTAGAAAGAAAGAATTCAATATTATACAAACCGCGACCATTCGTATTTTATATCGTCTGTATTGCCTACATAGAACGCCTTTAGTCATAACGAAATATTGTTATTATAATCATTAATATTATTACCGGTAGTAAACCACAACGCCACAAGATTTTTCTAAGCTCTTTCTATGTCTAACGCGACGACGACGTAGTGCGATTTACATAATATTTGTATACTAACGAGTCTGGTGTTGGGTTCGGCAGTGTCTAATGTGGAGTCCGCCCACTTGGTCAAGTCCATCCTCGGTATTACGCCGCTCCTGCACGGGACTCTGGGGTTCCTATAAAAAAAAACAATAAACGGATCAATTGAGCGTTTCTCACTGGTTTCACAGTAGAATTCGTCGTCAACAATGACAATCGAATCGCGATAAACAGCGAACGTAGAAAATTAAATATAACACACACGTACAGTTCGTGGTCCGACAGCACCATTGGGTACATTTGAATCGTGTCAATGATGTCCGTGTTGTCGCAAACCAAACGCGCCAGCCTCACGTTTCTGATCTCTTGCAATTGATCTGTGCAACGAACAACGTCGTGATAATCATAGCGACGACGACCACCGGCGCCACGGCGCGGCGCGGCGTGATAAATGTACAATAACGCGCGTTTTGCGCGCTCTATACTCACCAGGCGTAAACGACGACGGTTGGTCCGGGAGTTCGTACCAGAATCGATCGCCCTTTTTCAGCAGGCTGAACTGCGAAGCTATGATACAGCTGAACGTTGGCCCGACCACGCTGCCGGCGGCCGGTTTTTCCGCCACTCCGCCGGACCACAAGTCGATGTCGAACGGTGACCTGGTGTACGGGGGGGGGGGGGAAACCACGATTAGCCGAATCGGTAGGTTTAAATAACGAACGAAAAAAACGCTGTCCGACTTACGAGTACACCATCTGATACCGTTGAATGGTGGAATTCGGCATGAATCCTGCCATTTCTTCGAACCTGTTGGCCACGGGTAGTCCGCAATGACGCCTGTATTCCATGTAGCCGGGCAGTCCGAAGTCCCTGCCCCGTTGTATGTTGAACGACACGAGGTCGAAACCGAATCCTTTGCCCGGCTTTTTGATCAGATTGTTGGTCACCTCTTTCGTGATCGAGTCGTCCATGGCCTGGGCCACTTGATTCATGAGGCCCATCAGGTACTCGTCGATCGCGCCGGCTCTGTATAAATCGAACGGCCGGCGGATCAAGTCCGACAGTTTTTTGGAAGCTGAAAAAACATAACGAACCGATTTATATGAAAGCAACAAGCGGGCGCGCCACGGGAGCAACGCGCAAATCGGCATAAGTGATTTATAATCGTAATATTATATTATACCGATAAAACCGTGCGCTTTGCTCCAGCGCTCGATGGTGTTCGGCAGTAGCGAGTGGCCGAAACGGAAGGCGGCGGCCGAAAACGAAGTCAATATGTTCGGATTGGCGTTAGAGTCGTATCCGCCCCAATATCCCTGAAACGCGAAACAATAAAATTAGTAGACTGCCTTCGATCAAGTCGCGATTGGCAAAAGAAAAAAATAATCACAATTTTTCTAGTTGTCAAGCCATGTTTGTCCATCATTTCTTTGCCCAAAAGTATGGGCAAAAATTCGTTGTACGTTATGTGTTGGATTTCTGCCACGACTATTCTCTTGGCTTCCTGGAATCACAACGGTTGTTTAGAAGCAGCCCCGACGAACTCGGATATTTGATGACCGCGAGAGGCCCTAGACAGCCCCTTAATGTTTTTCGATTATCGTAACTAAACGTAGTTATTATTGTTACTTTCGATTTATTTAGTTGTAAGTAATTTGCCGGTATTTACTTAGATAACACGTCAAAGCGTTTTATTTTAAAATAAACGATTTGTTTTTGAAAAAGAAAATAATAACGACTCGCACGTCGAGTTATAAAGAAAAAAATATGTATTATAGGTACCGAATTAAAATTTAACGACTTTTTTGGTCCGATTTTACCCGTTATGAAATATTTTGAACGACTATCCACGTATAGTTATATAAAATAAGATTAAATGGGATTTTAATTTTTTTGGAGACCCAGTCGAAATTGTTTACTACCAGGTGAATCGATTCACAGGTTAAAAAACTCTGGTAAATTGCTTACTTGATAGAGCATTTCGTCGTTCCAGTGCGGATTGATTTGCGACAGCTCTTTAGCTATACGATTGTGTTCTCTGGCCATTATCGTGTGAATGCAAGTTAAGACGAGCTGTTCGTTTACTCTAATTTCACCTGTAAAATGCAACGAACCGGAATACAGATTTGAAATACAAACGGATTCGCGTTAAAAGCATCGTGACGACTGTGACGAACCCGATTCGAAACAGTACTGAGAAGCGTTCGACCTGATACATCCTTCGTCCGGGATGTTCAATTTCATGGGTAGAAGTTCTTTCAGCCCTATATTCGCAAACGCCGGGTTCATTCGCAATTGCCCGGTAAATCCAGACCTCAGGTACCTAGAAAAAGCTTCGTCGGCTCCGTAAATGGTGTTGCCGTCGATCACCGGAGTCAAAAGGTTAAACGGGTTTCTAGAACCTAAAAGTCCAAAAAAAAAATAAAAATAAAATATAAAATATAAAAAATGGTAAAAAAAATAAGTAGATAAATAATAGGACCGTCGTCGTCGTCGGTTTTACTTCCACTTCTACGTTACCTAATTTGCAGTCTGGTTTGACGCCCGGAAAGGCTCTCACGAAATCTTGACACCTGACATTGTGGTTTCTGTAAAAATTGTCGTCTTCCGGGATTTTAATTTCGTAACAATATTTGTTTTTCAAATGATCCGGACGACCGCAACATTCTTCGGGTTCGTTCCTGTTCACCGGATCTGCGGGCACACGAAACGAAGTACGTCGTATAAATCAAAGTGTCTGTGGCGTACCCGGGATTTCAGTTTTTTAGTTTAGCCAAACTCGCAAAAGGTCACTTTGTGTATAGTTTCAACGAACTTTATATATAACACATGTGTAAATATATATAAATGGTGTGAATATAATTAATTAACAATACAAACACAATTGTGCGTTTTAAGAGCTTGCATAAAAACGTAATAATTATTAATCGTCATCGCATTAACGGCAAAACATAGTACAATTATTATTATAATATCCAAAAACGACCAGTAATATTATCATACCGAAATTTTGATTATAAATTAACGAATCCAAAAATCGAGTGAAAAAATTAAACTACAAAACGCAATTTTAATTATCTTTCGATGCGATTTTTATAATTTTATATCATTACTATTTGAGAAAGGCTCGTGCTCGATTCTTAAATGACGATTATAATTGAAAATATCTATTTTTTTTTAAATAAAAACCATCTAATGTGATCGCGGCGTTTCGACAGCGGTCACCTCGTATAATATTGAAAGACAAAATAAACTACGGGTCAGCTGACCCCTTCCAAATCGATATCTGGGATCCACCCCGGGAATCGAACGCCAAACGAATGGCACGCGAGTGCGGAATAACAACAATAATACTCACCCAACGGAGTGGCAGTCAACGTTAGATCGTGATCCATAAACTGTCCCCAGGCGACTAGCATGACCGTGCCGGCGTGTTCGTGTAGACCCTCGTCCGGGTGAATGACTCGGGACACGACCCTGGCCAGGGGCAACGGGTCGCCGGAAGCCGATACTTTGGGAACGGAAAACTTGTCGGCGAACTTCGGAGGCATCAGTCTGGCGAGCGAAAAAAAAGACCCCCGGCCCCGTTATTAACGTGGCCTAGAGACGAGAAAAACGACAAAAAATTTATCCTACCTGTTGAACGTTGACATCGTGGCGCCCCAAGTCGGGTTCTCGATGTTATTGCAAAGTCCGTCGGCCCTGCGGTACTTGCCGGACTTGCAGGCCACTCTCGAAAGACACGACGGACACACGTTCCGTATGAGCGTCTTGGACGTGTCAATCATGGGCAAGAATTTGTTCACGTCTTCGGCGTTCAAGTCGTACCTAACGGTCGGCAAAAAGCAAAAAAAAAATCAAAACTCGACATCCCCGCCCAGTCGATCGGAATTATATTAAATGTGCCGTTGTTTACATTTTCGCCAGTACTTGCGAGACGTCCAAAAGCAGCTCTCCGAGTCTGGCGAAATGTATCGGTCCCCATTGGTCGTTCGGTTCTTGTAGGACTGCGAACAAAAAAAAACAAAAGGTTTTAACGTCACGGCATAGTATAAAACGCATTAAAAATATTCAATTCTCACCGTGACGGTTTTGTACGTCTAGAAAAGCTCTGTTTACCGTGTCGTACGTGATGCACATGTGGGCCGCCGACCGGTGCCTGTCGATCAAACACCCGCGTCATTTAAATCGTAATACAATATTGCAATAAACACGTTTATAATTAATATCAATTTTTTTTTTTTTCAAGATTCCAAAAGAATCGCGAGAAGTATATAACTCATATCCGTCTTCCCTACGTCACGTGTCGCGCGTCGTCGTCGTTATACTTACGGCGATCCCTTGCCGCTGTTGTAGATGAAATGTTTCGATCCTTCGAGCACTACGGCGCAATCGTTGCCGTCCACGCCGTCGATCGGCACATATTGCGCGGCGTGTCCGAAACACCAGACGAACCCGCACAGCATAAACGTCCTGTAACGAAAAAGAAAAATCACAGATGATAATAATAATAATAACAACAAGAATAACGAGAACATGTGACAATGATGATTATATCATTGACACGTTCCGAAATATAACACGTAAATATTATACACGCGTATGTTTATTATATTATTATGTATAGGCGATTCGTAACTAATTTACGCGTTGTTCGTATTTTATTTTCTTTTGTCAAAAAATTACTGTAGACCAGATACGCGCGTCATAAGCGGAACCGAACAATATGTATAAATGTATAAATATATATCATTCGTGCGTGCGTTGTACGAAAGATATTCATTTTGTCCAGTCATTGAGCCGTGAAAAATAAAAAGAAACATTTTTCTCCTCGCACGTGTAAAACGAACCGATGGAAATTCGTAGCATTCACTATTATTTCTGTCTGTTTGTTTTTATATTACTTTTATCAAGTTTCACTCTCCGGACTAATGTAATTGTATTTGCGTGCGAGTATTTTCTAAAACCTCATCTGTTTCCCTCTAATTTTTATTTATCACACACACACACACACAACGTACGCGACAACGAAAACGGATTCATAAACGCGTTTTAGCCGCGCAGGACGAATGGTCGATGATTCTATAATATTCACTCGAGACACCAAAATCAATAAATAACATAATATCATCGTGCAATGCATTCTATAGTCATTATTTATTCACTTTCGTAAATAATGATAACAGCTGCGTGACTACAAATCCGCTCGCGTGCAGTTTCCGCAGAGAGTATGTTTTCATCGTGCACTGAATATTGAAATGTTTTTTTGTAAAATATTCATTTATCGCATCAAAACGCATAAAACTGCATACGGGCAAAGTGCTTTGGCCACAGCTCTGTGAACGAGAAATCGATATTATTATTCGACGTCGATGTTCGGTTTCGAATGTACGAGATGATAATGTTTTCCCGCTCGCGAGAAAGCGACGAAAACATCATTTTTTGTTCGACATCGGTCCAAACGGTCGAAATAATACGTGCGCTAAATTTAAATTACGGTTCGTTGGGAAATACGTAAAATGCATTTGTCACGTTTAAGGGTACGCGAGGGATTTTCGTTCGTTTAGGATAAAATAAAACCTTACTTCCTGGTAATGTGCCGTTAAATATGTTGTACGTGATATATCTGTATATACTTGGTTTTAATTCGTTATTATTCGCATGTTGTTTCTGCCAACACTCGCTGACTCAGCATTTGAAATTCGTTTTTTTTTCAATTCTTGTCAGAGTGACTTGGTAAATTATTTCCCAAATGTGTTCTCGGAATTTTCAATCGATATAACAATTAGCCACATTATAACACACAATTAATTATTTTGGCAACATGACGGTTCAGATCGTATTCCAGAACGAAAACCAAATCGAAAAATATCCCATTCAAGTGTTTTAATTGAAAAGTCGCGACTTTTTGTCGTGCGCAACTATTTTCACTCGATTTTCGATCACGATAGTAATGTTTGCGCAACACGTTCGAGATTTTATTCCAAGGAAATATTTGAACTATAGTTAAGCCCTGGTCTTCTACCTATGTCTGGTCAATATATTGTGAAAGCACGCGCAAAGGTTAAAATCCAAAGTTTAACGTACATTATATTAATATAATAATTGCTGTCGCCGTATGATGCGCCATTTCCTTACAAATTAAAGATTTTCAAACTTTATTAGCCGAGCGACGTCGATGTACCGTAACGTGCACAGACCGCCCCCGTGAAGCTATTCTCACCGCCGAACATGCAGAATACTACATCGTACAGTAGCGATAGTACTCCCGAAAGTCTAAAAACGATATCGTTTTCACACACATAGATACCACGTTCGTAAAATATAATCGATAATACAGATAACTGGCCGCAGTCTTCGAAACGCGGAGTTTCTGTGTCGTGATAACCGCAATAGCCGTAAAAATTATAGAAAAAAACAAACATTTACCCCGAGGTCGTTGTATTTGCGATTGAAATTCGCTATATTTTTAATCGCTCATGTTATAAGTTGACTGTTAGTCAACAGTAAAAAAAATGGAAAATTTTAAACCGATAACTCATAAAAGTTAGTTTTTGTGAAACGTATTAATAAGAGAACAGTTACGAGCTCGACGATTGATCAAATTAAATTCAAAAAGGTTACTCATATTAATAATAATATCATACCAAACGGTGGAAATATACATTTGTTTTACGTTGAATTCGATAAAATTGTAAATTTGTAAATATTATCTAAGACCGAAGAGTTGATTGTATTTTTTAGGACTAGGTTTCGTGACTCGGTTAAGGCAATTCAATTTTTTTTTCACTCGAGTTAACGAGGTTAACTTTGACTTTTTTTCGTTATTAAATTAATTAACTACAAGTCGATAGAAATTTTTAATCAGGACAATTCACACAAATTTTAAATCGAGCTAACGAATAAATATTAACACTTCACTTCAATTAATTTTATTTCCAAATACCCTACTGGTTTTTACTATTGTTTTTTTTTTTTTTTTTATCATACAATTATCTACTTATATTATGCACACACGACAGATAACATGTCATTGCTTAAAAATCTGTAGCATAACGAGCTTATATTATAGTGCTAATAAAATAAACATTTACGATTGCTCATAAATCTTACTATTATTATTCACACATTATGTAATCCGATTAGTATTTTCATTTTATAATGATTATTGTGATGGACGTATATTTCATTTTCGAAACAACGCGCGGGTTCAAAGAAAATTTTTATCGACTTTTTTTCCACACCAATATCGCAACCAATATCAAAGAACGAATAATTTAATCTTAATGATATATTGAAAAAAAAACACACCGTTGTAACGATTGAAATTAACTCGTTTGTAAGAAGAATCAGTCGATAAAATATAATATTATTGGGTTGATTTTAAGTCGACGCGGTAACGACGTGGTCGGGATAAACTCGATAAAATAAAAGTCAAAATGTTAGTGCGGTCGAGTCGTAAATGTGATAAAATCGACTCGCTAGAAAAACCGATAGATTCGCGATTCGACGCGATGATCGAAGACGATATCGCGAAAATAAAATAAAAATCGCAACTCACCGCAACGCCATTTCCAATTCTGGAGACGACGACGACGCCGTCCCTGGGCTTCCGGCTTGCTTGCGACGAGGGCGGCTCCGGGAGATTTCGTTCGTGTGGACTTGGCCGCGGAAATCTCGATGATCGAGACGGTCTCGTACGCGTTTGACGGTCGGCGATACGCGATTGATCGATGGCGACGACGACGGTGGCGATACGATGACGATATTTACGGTCCTCTGCATCTGCGGCGGCGGCGACCCTACTACTCCGTCAACGCTATTCGATTGTTCTGCTACCACTCGCGGCGAAAAACACTACTCCTTCGTCCTATCGCCGTACGATACACAACACTACTCCTTCGCCGTGACGGTCTGACGACGACGTGTTGTCGACGGACTGCGTGCAGAAGAAGCTTTTTTCGAGGGCCCGTTGACAAAGTGCCGAAATTAGTATGGACCGAACACGATAGGGTTACCGGATAGTTTCCTCCGGGAATCGGGACATACCTATAAGAGAAAAAAACAACAATCCTATATTAATTTTCGCGACAAAGCGATGAATATCAGGCAGCTTATAACATAGGCGTACGGTGAAATGGCAACCCGGCGATAAAATAATCGAATACGGCCTGAAACGAGTTGAATGCGCTATCGGGGGAAATGCATATTATCATTTTTTTTTTGTATTGTTATGATATTATTATTTGATTCGATTACATTTCATTCAGTCTCTCCAAAATGAGCTTTTAAACAGGGTAGTGATGTCATTTGTTGTGCAAACGATTACACACATTCTTTGTTTTATCTAATACGAATATATCTTTACGTGTAATTACTCGAAGGAATATATACTTTGTTATTATTAAGCAAAATATATAAATACGAAATATTCGGCAGTTATTGATATAATACGGTTTATATTAATATTAACGGCCCAATGAATTTTCGGCATACTGTCCGTCGGTCAGACGTAGAAATAAAAATGTATTATCAAATCAACGGTGTGATGAACACGTTAGTGTTTTAGGGGCGTTTATATCTTTTTTCGCGATTGAATGTGTGTTTTTTATCAGCTTTATGCCTATAGCGACCAAAGTCTGCGCACGCCGTATGTCATGGTATATTGTCCGTGTGCACGTGTTATTGGTTTTTCGATATGAGCATCGCGTTTGCGACCAACAGAGGAGGGTATATCTGCGTAGAAGCGCAGCGAAGCCGGAAAATCCTGCGCCGCGGACGAGAGCGGGTGGAGGGCGTAAGAAATACAAGGAGCGCGGCGGAATGCCGAGGATTTCCAGTATAGAATTGCAGAGTCGGTTCGTCAGCGCACGCGCATCCGGGACTAGTTACCCGCAGCACTTGGAACCTCATCCTCGAAATAAAATATGATTTATAAGACTCACTTGAATATTGTTTTCCTTCGAAATGAAACGCACCCGACCAGTGTCATTCCATCTACTGACCACGTGTCCTTCTCGTGCCGCCCTCTCACTCTGTGTAAATGCATCGACGTTTGGTCTCGTCGCCAACGAATCTTTGTAAGTATTTTTCTTTTTTTTTACCGGATCTTCTTCGATACTACCAATTTCACCATCGACGCTATGACACAATGTGTTCCGAGACTTACCTAATGCAAACGTAAAAATTATATCAACTCGAATGTTGTACGATAACGTGTACAGTGTAATCATTACATTAATTCTCAGCTCACAACACAAACAATGTTAAAATATTATTTAACGTGGAATTTTATTTCGCATTATTTTCTCTCTTTGCAGAATACGTCACCCCATCAATCTAAAATATAATCAGCCATAATGTTTACAGTGTTAAAGTTAGTATAACAGTCATATAGTTACTATTAAATAGGTATTGCATACCATTTATTTTTCGAAGGGCTGCGAGTGCTTTATTCTGTCGACTTATTATAATAAAAATTAATCATCAATTTTAAATTTAATTTTACTACTCTTCAACCAAATGTTATCAAATTATAGGTTATCGAGAAATATAAAAAAAACGAAATAATTAATAGTGAGAATCGGAGGACTCATTGATTATTATTATTATATACGAAAGTTAACATCACAGTTAGTTAGATTTAACAAATAAAATTTAATAGTTTTTTTTTTTTTTTTTTGATATGAAAAATGTATTTTATCCAAGTACGATGGACATTGAACGTACTGATCATTTGTACCATAAATTTTCTCCGTTTGCGCGCTTGTTATCTAAGACATTAAGATTAAATCATTGAATTCAATTCGGATACCTTTTTTCAGCTAATTATTTTCACAATACCAACTCGTATATTCGGCGAAACAAAGAAGACGTCGCAAATGATCGCAAAATGATAAAAAATGCGATCTGTCGCATCGAAAAAATTTGCGTTACAGACGGTCGGTGGACTTGTCGCGGATGTGTTATTCTTTTTTTTTTTTATAATTATTAATGAATGAATTCAATTTTTTACTAAATTAAAAAACATTTTTAAAATCGTGAAAGAACGACCAAGTCCCGGACTTATCATCGTCTAATCGAGACAGGGGATGGCCGATAACAATAGTAATCGAGCCAATCAAAAAACGACGCTGTACGAGCTGCAAGACTCCGGGGGGGGGGGGGGGGGGAAGGATCAGAGAGTTCGAATAGATTCGAAACGTGTAAAAATTTAGAAGTAAACATAATAATTCGTCCGTCGATCAATCGAAACGTTTCGAATGATTTCCAAACACGATATCGCGTTCGGCAAAAAGAGAGAGAAAATCTCGTACGAACGCGTTAGACGGATAAACTACTCAATAATAATAATCACACTGTGAAATTATTATTCCCCGCGATGATCTAATAAAAAATGGATAGTAATAATTGCAACGTAACGTGTTTTATTCGTTTACAGAACGCGACCAGACGGCGAGCGTTTTAATGACGGGGGAAAACAAAGGAGAAAGAAAAATTCCGCGGTGAAAATATCTCATTAGGTAGAGACGAAAACAACGTCGGACCGATCTCGCGACGAAGCAGCAGCAGCAGCAGCCGACAATCACATGCGACGACAATAATTATTTAAAAACGATAACGACAAACAACGAGTCGAATGCGGTTATTTTATTTTCCGGTGTAGAAACAAAAAACAACGCAAATCGTTCTCGTCCAAGTGTTTAGCAACGAAACGACCCAGTAATATGGCCATTGTCATGGTTAATCGATCGAGCGTGGCAATATATTATTGTTATTGTACTGCTATTATTATTATACGTACGGCACCTACTACTACTACTACTACTACTACTATTACTACTCTACTCTCGTCGAGTCGAAAATCGTTATCATTAAATCCGATCGACACCTGCGAAACGTGCCGATTCGAACACGTTTAAATTAAATTATATAATAACGCGCAAGTCGAAACGTATAGAGGAGGTAAACGAAACGATTTAGTGTCGATTATTTTACTCACTTTTTTCTTTTTTTTCAGTTTTTGTTTTAATTAGGTAACCGTTGCGCGATTTGATTCGGTCACAGAGCGCGTCGTAAGTATACACACCACCTCTATATTTTATTCGACGGATAATCGAAACACGGTTGCAGTGTGAGAGAAATAAAAATCTGTAAAAGAGAGAAAAAAATCCAAAATTTAAATCACTCCGCACGCAGCGATCATTGGAAAAAAACAACGGTGGTAAAAAAAAGATATAGTTTCGATTTAATCGATAGACTCGTTTATTATTCTATTATACCTGACAATACTCGCATGGGTGAAGATCGTCTACGCACGCGTGATACATGCACAATCCTCGTGAAAATGTTTTGCCCCTAAAACACATAATGTATATTTAGAGTGTTTTTCTTTCAGATTACAATATTAAAATCAAAAAAAAAAAAAAAACGAATCGTCTGTTATCGATGGATTACAATCTATTAGAATAATATTATTCCCATCGCGGTAAACGTTTCGAATTATTTCATTTAGTTTTATCTAGACGAATCGGAAAGAAAACAGTCGTCTGAGCCGTATTTTAATTAGGTAATTTGGACAGTTTGGTCTCATATATTATGTCCAAATTTTTTCCCACATCGTTTGGGCGAATACAAAAAAAACTCTTCGGTAATTTTCTTTCTCGATTTTATAGAAACTTACGACTCCCGTGAGGTCGTACTCGATAACAGGTTCGATTGAAAACTGCTGATTACAATACTTATGCAATGTTTAATACTTATTTTGTCAATCTAAAACAAACGGCATTATATTAGGACTTTGAAATGTCAATAGTAATTACTATTAAGTATTATGTAATTTATGTAATTCAAAACAAACAACTGTTTTCCGAATGACATTACAACAGTGTTTTAAAATGTCAATGGTAAATTAATGATTAGTAAAACAAAATAAATTAAAACATATTATAATGTTTAGTGGCTATAATAGAATAATAACAAATAGTATCATTAAATGTATAGATAATTTATTAAAAATTGTTAAATATTTCTAATAAGTAGGCAATAATATAGAAATAAAAAGCTCTTGCCTGGAGTGTTATAACGAATAAAAATGTGCGACGATATATTACGACCGGTTTCGAGATTTTAAACATCATCGTCGGGCGTTTTTTTATACTCGACGATATAAAAATATATACGAAGTAAATAAATTGAAATACACAAAACGCCTGACGATGATTTTTAAAATCGAATCCGGTCGTAATATCGCAGCACATTTTTATCTATTATAATAGGCGAGGCCTTTTTTATTTTCGCTTTTATATTATTAGAAATATTTAATAAATTATTTATATATTTTATGACGATTCTTTAAGTTCAAATTATTTAACACTCGATATTATTGACTATTTCTTATCGATGATTCTAAATCGACTCATAAGTTATAGTTATGGTTATGACTAATGAAATTAAAACTATACGCAATACGCAAACAAACTAAATCAATAACGGCCAAAAAGTGTATGCAAATACATTTTTTTTTTTTTATAAAAAATTGTCTTTGATCAATCTAAAGTACACTATACACGACGTCGTAATCGTTTAACTGGTCAATGTTTATGACAATAATTATTTTAAATAATTGATAATCGATTAGGACGGTTTGTTTTAATCTTTCGATAATTTCAACTTACTCAAATAATACGATTGAAGTTCGTAAACGAAAAAAAAATAAGAAAACTCCGAAATACGTGAAATTATACGTTTCTTCCGGAGAACGTTTAATATTTCATAAGAGTAAATCAAAGATTAAATTGGAGACGAAACTATTTGATTCGATCAATTTAAAAATAATCGATATTATTTTACGAAGGTTTTACTCGATTCTGCGAAAACGGTTTTTTTTTTTTTAAACGCCACGCGGTTTATCCTAGGATTTTCTAATATTGATAAGCACCAGTGGCGGAACTAGATTCTTGGAGGCCCGAGTAAAAAAATTTCGCGGGGGCCCTATTGCAGAATTTTATAAATGTCGAAGGATTTTTTTTTTTTATGATCAAATTAATATTGTAAAATTATAATATTAATTCAATCGAAACAGAATTACATTTTAAATTCTATACCCACAGTAAAAATGTTATTTTATTTTTATACGAAATTCGACTTGAATGACTTTATTGAGCGAAATAACATATAACTAAAACTAAACTTTAACGAGGTTTTCAGTTTAAGTTTTTAAATCGTAATTTTCCAAGTTAAATCGTAGGAGGGGCCCGTGTGAAATCACACCTTTATCTATATTTATAGTTCCACACCACTGGTAAGCACGATACAAACATTACTAAATACTTTACACGGGACAAACGGTGTCTTTTTATTTTTCGATTTAACAAACAATCCGTCGTCGTGTGTAAGGTGGTTGTTGTATTGTATTTATTAAAACGAA
This sequence comes from Drepanosiphum platanoidis, assembly GCA_948098885.1. Taxonomy (NCBI): domain Eukaryota; kingdom Metazoa; phylum Arthropoda; class Insecta; order Hemiptera; family Aphididae; genus Drepanosiphum; species Drepanosiphum platanoidis. The sequence continues at coordinate 18,704,289 of OX402532.1, read as the reverse complement.
CACGCGCATGCGACAATTAGAGCTCCTTTACAATATGTGGTTTATACGATTATTATACCAACAGTCGTACGACAGATGTATTATGATAACGCGGTTTATGTGTTTCAAATAAAATTATCCTCTCGATGATTTTCAAACAGATCAAACGCGACCAATAACAAGTTAATTATTCATCACACCGAGAAAACACATTTTCTAATTGCACGATTAATTTAATTTAGCAGTTCAGAGGACACCACGCGTACCCATATTTTGTTTACTGTGACCCGGCGCGCGTGACGGTGTAGTAATAACAACAACAGAAAAAATCATTTAGAGTCGTATATTATCACGCGAAAACAATTGTAAAAAACCAGATGATTTTTTTTTTTTTTTAACGTGTCACTCGAAACTAACGTTATCCGTAACCTCGGACACGTGCTCTTAATAGCCCATTATGTCTTGTATGACAATAATAATATTACGTTATTATTAATATTAATTATATTTACACTTACCTAAATTATGTGATATTGTCTTGGCGGTCTATTTTTACAAGTCAGCGGGGTCGGTTTCGCATCGAGTCGTCAAACTTTTGAAACCCTCGTAGAAATACACTTGCACGGGGAACTATTGAATATTAATTGTTACTTGAGTGACTTGAGTGAAAATCGAGTAGACGATTTAAGGGAGAAGAAACATTTTGACAGGATTCATTGGAGTTTCGCATAGTTTAGCCGTTTTGGCCGTTTCTTATAAATTAACCAATCGATTTTACTTCCCGAGACGTCGTTTGACACTAAAAGCATAATGGGTACATATTAATTTCATTAGTGCTCGTGTGGGAAACAGATATTTTTCCGACAACCTTCATTGATTAGGATTGTCCTATTTAAAGTCGATTCGAGACAGGCAACAGCAGTCAATGAACTGCTCTCGTGATCGCTAACAATTGTTGTTGTTGTTGTTGTTGTTGTTTTTTTTCATTCCTACGTCTCTTATTTACTTGTCTATTAAGTAATTCAAAAAATAAAACCTGTTTTTTTTTTGTTGTAAAAATAACATAATAATTTACATAATAGGCAAAACACTAAAAAAAAAGGATGTCGTTTAAGCCAACGTATATTATGGTGTGTATCATTCGTAATATATAATATTATAGGTAAGTGGTACTCACTGAACTTTTTCAATTTGTTTTCCGCGTTTAAGTTCAAAACACAATGAGAGCAAATGCGCTAAAAGAGAAAAAAAAAAGTTGGAATGTAAAACCGACCGAATAAACCATCTGTTGATAACACTTCCTAGACATTATTATATTTTTTTTATCCACGCCCGCGCACAGTGTGTATTTATACATCGTCATAAGTCAGGGGTGGTATAAATTCAGTACGATAAGTGTCTAACGCCAACTTATAAACGTTTTCCTTACTCAAAATATATCAATCGCGACGGGCGATTCGATTCGGCGCAAAGTCAACTCGATTTTCTCGTCGGCTCTTGTCGAGAGAGCCCACGGCGGCAGTCCCGAAGTTGACGTCGTCGTAAACTGCTCGATAGAATATCGCGCGACAGCCGTACAAAATATGTCCGAACATACCAAACGGAATTTCGGCAACTGATACGTATATAAAAATTCATCGATTACCTACTCCGTCGACGACGTGTGCACGTCATAAGCAGCCACCGATTAAAATATTGCCAAGATAAATATGACATTGCCAAAACCGCGGCAAGCGCACGAGTTTTAAAATCGCTCGAAGAATCGTTTAGTTATTTTTTCCAACGCCTCGGCGACTTCGACAACACCACGTCACCGGGGGGGGGGGAATTTAAGGGAGAAAAGTAAAATCGGAATTCCGACGTTTTCCGCGCAAGCGTACAAGTGCGATAATTTTGACCGTAATGTGCGCACGTGTGGCTTCGCAACGATAATGTTATTGTCACGTCGTCATAACATGCGCTATTATAGCTTTATACATAACACCGTCGTCGTCGTCGTCGCTGTCAGTCAGTTGTTATTATAACATGTATGTGTGTGTCTCTAGCAGACAGTAGTATAATAGTAATATATAATAATCGATCGGTTTTATAACCTATTGAGAAATCCTATACACCGGCGGCGGCCGTTACGCAATCGACTCGGATTTACGTGGATATGAAAAAAAAAAAAAAAAAACCGAGCGGAAAAAAAAAAAACACAAACGGATTTTACGGACTATTTGGCATTACCGAACCGAAATCGGGTGACACGTTTTACATGTCATCCAATGCGCGAACGGGACATTGCGAAAGGGCTAGAAAATTATTATTATTATTTTTTTTTTTCTCACTCTCCGACCGCTCGTCGAATTACCGAAAAAAAATTTCTCTCCGACGGAATAAATCGTGTGCGCGTCCGTGGGAAACGTACGTGCTATCAAACAACACCCGCGCTCGAATGTATAATACTCACGCATTCAGCCGCAAGTCCCAGATCCGTCTGAAAACCTTTTTTCGTAAACATCGGAGTTCGCTCCGAGGACGTTGCACAGGGGGGTCCTGTCGAAATTATTAAGCACAGTTTTTAAGAGAAAATATGATTTTACGAACAACATAGGCGCGCGCGCGCGCGAGTTTAATATGTTCGTCATTTATGGTCTCGTAATTTACTCGATTGGCGATAGTGTGATATTTAATTAATGTAAACATTTTTTATGAAATGTTCGGTCGTAATGAAAATCGAAATCAAAGAGCGTAAAATATACAAATTACAGGGTATACCACTGGGGGGGGGGGGGGGTTTAGAAAATACTTTAGAGTCCCCGTGCCCGCGAGTCGAAAAGGTTGGGAACCTCTGGCGTTCGATATTTTTAACGGGTTATCAGCGTTTCGTTTGATGACCGATTAAATCGCGAGTCGTGCGAGTCCCACACGTACGAAGGTTATTTTACGAAAGCCTAACCTCTGTAACGGCGAGGCGCAATGACAGAGAGATTCGAGTCGGCCGGGACGTCGTCGCTCGAATTCGATAGCGAAAACCACCCGCCGCCGTCGTGTCGTGTGTCAGAGAAAAACCATCGCGAACAAAACTCGGCCATAGTTTTTACGTAATTATTATGAAGCGTTCAAAAGCGAGAACCGGCGAAATTAGGTCAGTGTGTCAGCTCGAGATAATTCGGACGCTGCATAATCTCTTTATTCAGCGCGTTATTATAGGAAATTATTTCGCGTCTAAATCCCGAGTCATGACTAACGCGACGTTTTAATTGATTCGACGAAAATACCGTTCGTGAACGGTAACCGCGCGCTTCGAAGGTATCAAACTGCAGTGGTATATAAATTTTAAACGGCGCGCCGAGGGAGCCTCCGCCGTTTCCCTCAGTTATAATTTATTCCTTAAGGAATATCGTGATCGTGGGAGGGCTTAAGAGATTTTGGACTCTGCACAATTGCGCAGTATGAAACGGGCAGTTTAGAAGGGAAATTAAAAACTAGAAATTCAATATGGAAACACAAACCGAATATTGATAATGACTTCCGATTTTTTTTTTTCGTATTGTGATTTAGATTTTTATTTTTTATTTGCCAACAAAACATTACCGGACACGACTTATATTTTTTAATTCAAATTATAATATGCTCTTAACTGTATTATATTTGGTTGGTTTATAAAAGTATTAAAATTTGATATTAAACTGAAAATCATTATAATTACCTTAAGCGCCATCATTTCAGGAATAAAGTCGTTCAGTTTTCACTTAACGCGGCCAAGTCACAGCAGCAAAGGTCTTACTCAAACGCGAGTGTACGCCTTTTTCGTTTCCACCGAAGACAGCAGTATTATTGTTGACCATTTTAAGCTTGGCGATTTTATTTTCCCAGTTTCCCAGCGGTTTAAAAAACAATGTCGGCGAAACAAAAATATTGACGTTTAATTTTATTAAATTATTGATTTCATTGAATAGCAAATTGTGATTGAAAATAATTAATAACGGACACTCTACGACATCGTTTTACATTGACCTTTATTGCACGAATGTCAATCGTTTTCCAAATATAACAATAATAATAATCGTCATTGCAAGTATAAAGCAATAATTCAATAACGACTTACTCGATTTAACCAGTATTGTTCTCTGTTTTATCATCACGTCATGTTGCGCGTATATTCGTATATTTTTCTTTACAATTGTATACTATGTGCGAATTAGTGACTTGAGCAATTCAATTTTATAATCTTAATAACCGTGTAATTATCTATAAAAAGAAGAAAAATGATTTGTTTCCGGTAATGAAATAAAGAGTTAATTAACAGCAGCTTAGTATCGCAACATCGATACGAAAACATCGGGCGTTCGATATAAAAATGTTATGGGTTTTTAGAAAGTGGTGTTAAATCTACTGCGACCACTCCGTGTTGCAGAATATATTTATGAAATTAGATACGCCAAGTGTTTTATTTTTGAAATACAAATTTTAAATACATTTATTTTTTTATTTTTATTATTATTAATAGTATATAACGCATATTATAATGTGTTTACAAAGTCATTGTAAATCATTAAACACAAGTAAAAATAAGTAAAAGAATGCGCTTTTTGGTTTCTACTAACCGTTTTTGGTCGGGTCCAAAGACTGCGTTTTATCGTACTAATCGAGGTGCACCGTCGAATTCGGCCTTAATCGTTGAACACGTCTTGTAATTAGCGCGATCGATTTAAGAACAACACGTCCAACGTACAGGTACGATATTCGTTCGACCGTAACAATTATTAACGTCCATGTTTTCATAACGTTTGACGGCGATATTATTTGTTGTAGGGAAAAAAAAAACTGTTTTCAACCAAACTCGATATTTCGTACTTATTCCCGTTCGGCGCATAACTTTCTCTAAACACATATATACGAGTATATATAAAATATACCGGCCATGTAATTAGATAATTTATAAATGAAAAAAAAAACAAACAAATCGTAGACATTATAAGTTGTAATATTTTAAGAAGATTGTAAAAAAAAAATTAAATAATAAATTAAAATATAAAATATACTTTACAAATAATTAAAAACGCTCGTCGCTAAGACTAGATTACAATAGTAGTGTGTGTAGGTCCCCCCCTCCCCGTTAGGTTTTGATTGCCACTTTTGAAATTTCTTTACACCTGTTCGTGGCCTTTTCCAGCGCGTCAATCAATGAGAATCTTATACCGCCTTTTTCCAAAGCACTAAGACCGGCCGCCGTGGAACCTATAGAATAATATAAAATACAATAATTATTATTGTCAATAACTCGTGAGATTCGGATTGATCTGGAACGTGCGATGAGAAGTGTCCGAACGCGTAGAAAAGTTCAATCGATATTAGAAATCGGTTAGTAACAATAAAATCAAAACAAGTTGAAACCAATCGGATTATACAATATACATAAATATATATAAAAAAAAACAACTCAATTTTCTGAAATGTTTAGCTGATATTACATTACGGAAATGTTTTAACACAACAAACACAAATATGACCGCGAGCCATCGATTTGTTATGGTTCATCTGCCCTATAGGTGAAAGCTATAATGCAATATTCTATATTTGTAATCGTAGAAAAAATAATATATTTTATCTCTATAACATAACACCTGCAATCGTTTTTAAAACAAAACCATACGTTGTCGTTACGCGTATATTGTAAGACTCGTAATTATTTGAAAATGTAATTTCAAATTTATTTACTTTAATGATAATTATTATAAAACGAATCGTTTGATTTGTCAAAATTAAATGCAATTAATATTTCGAATATTAATCTTCAAATCATGAGTAGAGTTTGCGTTGTTGGATTTACAGTAATCTTAAAAAAAAAAGTTTAAAATTATAAAACTGTCGAGTAGAGAACACGCTGCAATCGGATTCGATTGAATTATCGTCAAAAGTCTTTACATACTTAATTTAAACAACTATATGGGAATAATAAAAAAGAGTCTAACGATTTTCCGATTTACCGTTTTATATTGAAACTCTTTCATTGACATTCTAAAACAATTGCATTCTATATTTTTTTGATATTTATGATTTAGAGGTATCGAGACCATACCGAATCGTCTACAGCGGGTTGCCCAGGTAAAATAAACCGAAAAAGTCAACTTACCTTCCGGCGAGGTGACGTCATCCTTGAGTTTTGCCGGATGCTGTCGCGTGTCCCTGACCATTGTCGCCGCGCCGAGAACCGTTTGCGAAGCCAACCTGTACGCCATGTCCCTAGGAATACCCATTCGGACAGCACCGTCGGCCATCGCTTCGATAATCACGTACACCTATAATATGGCAAAAAAAAAAAAACCGTTGCGGAATGCAAAAAATAAATTTCATTGTTACACGTACACGCGTTTTCAATTCTCTCTCGCTTGTCCGTCGGTATTAGTAACGCGTGTTGTCACGCGTTAAAATATCCAACGACAATTTCGTACCATCTTTATGACGTAACGAGATAATCACTGTCGCTTTGCATATACATACGTATATAAAAGGAACGATAGAAAAGACACGGACAAAAATGTTATATTATTGTCGTGCAGTCATAACGCGACGGGTTTCATACGCGCAAGTCATACACACCAATAATATACGTACGTATTATTAGGCGTAGTGGTGTCCTGCGTACGATTTCGGTCGTTTAAATATTTTCATAACGACAGCCCACATTGTGCCCAAATATGTCCGCGGAAACGATTTTACACCGCTCGACACGTTTTCGCAAAATAAAATACGTACTCGATATATTTATTTTTACGCACATGTGTTTCACTTGTCTCGTAAATCTCGTAGTTTCTTTTCTTTTTTTTTTTTAGTTTTTACAAATGAAATAAATTATCGAGGAGTTTTAGTTATTCCACTAGAGTTAATTTTTTAGCTACTGGTCGAGAACTGGTACGAAAAACAATAACTACACATTCTACACGGGTAAACGCATAAAAAAAAAAATAAAAAAAATCCCATTCGGATAGCGTGAAATCGACGGAAAATCGTGTTTTCGCCTACAACAACGTTAATAGTTTTCAAAAACACGTCTAGACGCACACATTTTTTACACTCTGTTTTCTTTTCTATACATTGTGATGACGCATTGCCCGCGACACGCGCGTTCGACGAGAATTTAAAAACGCCAAATCTACTCACATAACTCGGACCGGAGCCACTGAGGGCAGTAATCGGGTCCATCAAATACTCGGGCACGCGTTCCGCGGTACCTACTGAGGAAAATAATTTTTCCGTCAACTTGTTGTCTTCTTCGGACGCCTTTTTGCCCGGTACGTACACGGTCGCGCCGCTGTGGACCAACGCGGGCATGTTGGGCATCACTCTGACTACCCTCGATCCGTCCGGCAAAAACTGAAAAGAAAAAAAAAAACACCACATCGATAACATTATATTATCAAATGCTGCGGAGTGTAACGCGCGCGCGATTCCCACGGTTGTTAGCCATTACGGGATCTACGGGCCATAGAACTACGCTCGACGCAACAGCGGGTTTTGTATATTTTACTACAGGTTGCTCGTTAAAACGACACGATTTAACGTTACTATACTAGATCCTTAGCGCAAAATCGACGTACGATTTGACACGCGATTCTGAATTTCAATTTTATTCTTGTGCCTATGTAAAGGTATGAAAAATTAAATTTAACATTTACACACGTGATATTATTTTAAATGCTTTTTTAATCCCAAACAGTAATCTTAATTTTAATCGGTTGTGTAATTGTTATATCACATTTAAATCTAATCTCAATGCTCGAATCGTTTTTTTTTTTTTTTTTCAACGCTCATTTCATCATTATAATATCAAAATAATTAAAACGCTTCAAACTAATAGATATTTATTTTAGATTTCTATTCGTTCTCTGAAACATTGCAAATAGCATATTATACTCGTGGTAAATTGGCGTAGAACCGACACGATTGCAATTATACCTACACTTGTAATGCTCGTAATCAAATGATTTGAATAAAGACAACCTTCCCAGTCCGTGTTATATTTTCACACGGTACAAAAAACAATTGATTAATTGCATTCGAATCAGTCATGTTTAGAGAAATAAATAATTGGTCGTTATAATAAAATGAGAATATGTTCGTGATTCGTGGTTAGGACGACTCAGACGAGATATTATTGAAAAAGTATTCACATTAAAGTTAATATTTTTTGTACGTTTGAACTTACATTATTTTATTATTATTTCGTTATTTAAAATAATAGGTCAATAAATATTATAATGCTTATGAATATCGATTCGAAATTGCGGAAACAAATATAATTCTCGTAATTAATTAAGTTTGATAACATTGTGACCGACTGTTCACAACTTTGAACTTAAAGCGTGTTAATCTAATGTTAATAATATAATTTATACCTGATCAAAATACACTCGTCGAGTATGTTTTCATTATATTTTTACTGTGTTTTATAACTTCTCGTTCAAATGTAATCCCCGCTTCTAATCCGATTATTAACAATACATAAAATGTGTTTTCATGGCATTCATTGACCTTTTCGATTAATACTATCAATTTTACCACCTGTGATTTACCTACAGAATGACGTCAATCAACTTTGCGCCAACAGACAAATAATAAACATTAATACTGCTAATGAAAAATATCACTTGTAAACCAACCGAAATCCTATTTTGAACCCGAATGTAAATAGTAAATACTTATATTATATAATGACAAGAAATATAGATCGTGAAAATAATATTTTATATTTTAAAAAAATCATTCGTTAATGAAACACACAACGGTATTCAAATTATAGCTTTCCATCGTTCGGATAAAATATAGGGTAAATAGGATAAAACGGTCGATTAATCACGATTAAGGTGTTGAAAAGAATGTATAGTTATCATGAATTCGCGCATTGGTATGATATTATTGTAGATTATTTTATAGTTATTGATTTCTCGTTGGAAGCAACCTCGATAAATGTAATTTATTATGAGATAATTAGGTATTACGTGATTGGATAATGATGTCTAACAGGTTATAAAAATGTATGCTTTCAGGCGTTCAAACGCGCGTCTAGGTGAATATTATAATATTATATTCGCAGTTATCACAAATCGACCGCAAAAAAAAAAAAAAAAACTTCCCGTGCACCGCGCAGTTCGTAGTATAGGTTATTGTTGTAAAATAAAACATCATACACGGTCGCCACGACGCGTACGTTATTCGTACACGAAATGTTAATCACAGTCCTCCGCTTATTATATTAAACTAATCATCGCGGCGGCGGCGACGGCTGTCGTAGTATTACTCGTTTAAACGACATTATAAGCGTCAATAATTTACGTATATTATCGTCTTGTTGCATTTGTCGTCCACACACTATACTAGTCTTATTAAATTAAATCATTTTGTTTATCGCGCATCCAACATTAATTATTATCGTTAATTTATAATATTGTATTATAAAACTCTCGTTGGGCTCCCCTCCCGACGACTTTCAAACACCACATCCGCTCCCAAACTATATTTTAACGCTACAATTTGTCGAACCTACACCGTATTATATTATACATGCGCGTAGCCCACGAAGGTACTGCGCCACAGTTGACTGATAAATCCCCGGGTGTACATATTACGCGCGCGTCATTGTTCGCGCGGTCGAAAACGAGACAATATGACACAAAGAGTGTGCCACGATTCATAGAGAGACTATACACTTTAGCTAAACCGAGTTTTCATGATGAATTCGTGTCGCGTATAAAATGTCTAAAACACATTCGATGACGAGGGCGGTAATAAAAAAATCGCTCACTTGTTCCAACTGAGTTACGGTGATGCCCATGACGATGGACATTAAGAGATGATTGGAGGTGAATTTCGGACGGATCAGTTCCAATATCGGCTTGACTATGAAAGGTTTGACGGCCAGCAACAAAATGTCCGCGCTGTCGGCCACCTCTTGATTGTCGAACGTAACCGTTGATCCCAATTCCTGAAACGCAACGAACAAAAATTATTTCTACCATTTTATTCGAGCGTGGACCCCGTTCGAAGACTCTTACCTTAAAAGCATCCACGCATTGCGTGTCTTGCGGGGCGCAACTTGCTATAATGTGCTCTCCTTTGGTAATACCTATATGTCATACAGAGAAGAGACGAAAACAAATAAAATATTAATTACGCGTACGCACAACGTCCGGCGTTGAAATTTACTCAAACTTACCGGCCGATAAAAATCCTTTGGCCAACACCTGGGCCATTTTCCCGGCGCCCAAAAATCCGATTTTCAACATGGTTTTTATAAATGATAAATAATAATTATCGCGTATACTGATCGACCGTCGTCGGCAGAAGTGTAACCGTTTCGAGTACTCGGCGCGCCAACAACTAACTACTGCTGCGATTACGCGACTGCCGAAACGTGCACCGACGAGGGAACGTAAATACCGGTAGTGTGTATACGATAAAAAAATTATCAACCTTTGATTAGCGCACTTAAATCGCCGATAGCTGTTCCACCTGCAACCATTTAAAATGTATGCTCGCTGTCCGATAAGCACGTACCAAATGTGTTAAGCGTGGACACGAATAAAACAATAACAATTTATGGCGTACGCAATATCTATAAACCTACCGCTCCGAGATAACTATTCTCGATAACAAGTCCAAACGGGCCAGTGTTTTTTTTTTTTTTCTTCTTCTTTAGAAACATGCACAATATTATACTAATAGGTCAATAATAGTATATTCCTTTGAAAATCTCCTACTCGTTACTAATATTAATGCGCCAAGTGTTTACATGCCCTTCGACCTACACGGACCGTGAATCACGAGTGTGTTTTTTCAATACGAAAATAAAAATACATCAAACATAATATTATGGCTGGTGGTGGTTCCATGTACGAAATCCAATACAAACGCCTATACTTACACAACGGTTACATAAACGACTGAAACGTCGAGTTGAAAAGTATCCGCTATTTATTGTATTTTAGACCTTAGCCAATAAAACTCTATCGACTTGTAATTATTATGACACGAGTATAGTAGTTTAAAATATAGATACTTGTAATTTAATCACGGTATTATTTTAATTAATAACAATTAAAAATATAAGTATATAGATCCTAATGTATACGTCTATTATTATTATTATCATCATCATCATCATTGTTATTGATTTACGAGTTCTTTAAAAATAACCACAAAATGTAGAAAACATATGTTCTAAACAATAGAAACTTAGTTTAACCATGCGGAGCATAATATTCCTTGGGTAGTTTGGTGTATTATCAAGTCGTATACGGTGAATTTTAGAATAATTTAATCTCGATTAGATATTTTACAGCGTTGATATTATGATTAAATTGTTAAATTATTTTTTCTATCCATTATAATGTAATACAGGAATATTATTATTTATCAAACCGTTACCATTAAAATACCAAAACAAAAGATGAAAAACCACACTTATAGAATTAGCTTTGGATTCTTTCCCATTTAAACAAAAAGATCAAAGAAAAAATTAATTTAGGTTTCCGAAACGATTGTAAAATAAGATTTCAAAGTGCTCCGCTCGAAATATATTTCCAGTATTATTATATTTTACTCGATTGTATGAAAAGCTCTTGATTTAAATTTTATCTCATATTAAAAAAACAAATTTGAAACCGCGATAATAATTTGTTCACTATTAACGCAGTCATCATAAATTACTTTATTCGAGCATAAGATTTAAGTTGCCTATTTATTTTTGGAAACTTTTCAATAAGTTTTTTTATTTCTTAAGATAAAAATGGGTTTAAACGATATTTCTATCTTGTAAATAGACCACTGAATTATTATTATTATTAAAACTGAACATTATCACCAAATTACAATTAAATATTTATAAAAACATAATATGTACCTATATCACGTGATGGAATTTCACAAACGTTATTATTTTAATTTCAATATTGTTATTGTTTATGGCCAAATAATAACCGATTATCATTAGCCAAATTAATTTAGTAAAAAAACAATTTATTCGACCATTATAAATATAATAATTATCTAATAACAATTTATCGCAATATCGTGTGCCTGATACCATGTATATTTAAATATACGTATATATATATAGGTAATATAGATTATTAACTATTTTATCAAGTTTACCTATAAGATTAATTTAAGCAATTATGTCAACAATTATTATCTTTAAAATTAAAATGTTAAGCAATATTATTTTATTATTCGCCAATATTTAAATGTTTTAAGTCATGTTTATGTTAAACGTGTGGAAAATGTTCTATAGACGAATTAGCATAGGCGGAAATCTACACACATATTATTAGGGGACCGGGGGGGGGGGGGGCTTAAATATTCGGTAGAAAATATAACCGCGAAACAAAAATCACAAAGAAAATTAAAAAAAAAAATGTTTTCAACTTTTGAATGTTGATTGTGTTTATTAAATTAAACAATTATGATTATTGATTTTAAGTTTATATTAAAACAAATAATTTAGTTCAAAATGATTAAATAATAATTTGAAGAACAAAGGAAAAAACTATAGTTAATTAATAACAAAAGGCAAATTAAAAGACTTTAATACCAATAAGAAAAAGGCTGCATTTTTTCTGTAATTTTTACTGAATGTCAAAAAAATATTTATTTTCTAAAGATTAATAGTCAATAATAATATTAGAAGTGTTTTATATGCTCGATAATCATAATAATTGTTAAAAGTTAATCTTAAAATTAATATCAAATCTTGAAAATAAATAAACAAAAAGTGTTAACTTATTTAAAAGAAAAATTAATTTCAAGGAATATATTATAATAATTTTATTCAATTGATATCTGATATAATTTTTTTACAGCCTCTAAATATCAACGCTTTTGATATTTATATAAATAATAACTTAATAACATTCCAAAAAAATTCTAATTGAATGCTTTAGGTTTTAAACATATTATTTCAACATTTCAAAAATGTAAGAAAAATTTTTTTATGAAATTTAGTTTTGAATTTTCATGAGAGCCATTTTTTATCACATTTTTTTTAAATAGTTAAAAAAAATCTTGTATAAAAATTTAGTGGAAATCAACCGAATTAAAGCAAATTAAATTTTTGATTTTGTTAGATGTTACTATACTTATGTTAGCAAAAAACAAAAATCACCTACTTTAATCAACTCAAAATTGTATTATTATTATATATTTATCATATTTATAACATTAAGATAATTTTAGGTTCACGAAAGTTAAAATAATTAAAATTAAGTAACTGTTCAGTAATCAATAGAGCACAACTATTTTTATTTCGATAAAATCTAATAAAAACTTTGATATTTAAACTGGTGGGCGTTGGTGAGTAAACGTTTTGTCAGATTATACAATAGATATTATTTTAATACCAAAATGTAAAATACTGAATAATGAATTATTTTTTAATTATTACAGACAAACTATTAGTTATTTAAAATTGAAATTTTTTAATCTTTCCTAAAAGTTCCAGTAATAATTATTACAGTATAATAAACTCTCGATTTGCATCAACTTGCCGGTTGATTTTCACTCGATTTTAATATTTTAATTTAAAAAACTGTTTTAAAAATATGATTAAAAACATTGCAGTTTTGAAAAAATTAAATGTAAAAATAAAAATTAATTTAGGAAATTTAAGCCCTTCTTTTATACAATTTTCTTACTAATTACTGTAAAAAAATCGCATTGCCACAGAGATACTTAAGGTGATACGGGACTTTTGGGACATACTGTTTAAGCATACTCACCAATAATCATTATTATCAAACCGACTTTAAGGGAATTTATTTGAAAACAAAAAAAAAAAAAATAATAAAAGACCAGTATTGTATTTTTATAGAATATATTATTTATCTTCAAGTTTAATTTTATTGAAAAATTACTCATCATAATTAAATTCATGTGGGTACTCGAATAAATAAATGTATGCGGTATCGTACTATACCCATCTACCCATATAGACTGTAAATAAATATAATCGGTACTACTTACGGCCTGTCGGTGGGTTGCCGTTGAGGTTTGGTGTGTTGGATTGAGAAGTAAACTCACTTTTAAATTCACTCGATAAAAACGATTTAAATTTTAAAAGAAATAAAAAAATAATCAAAAATCGCGAATAAAAGTTTCACTTGTCGTCGGACGAGATAATAATAATATGTATTAGCAATTCACAACATTATTACGCTATATTACGGAGAAAAATTAAAACCGCACTGTTAAGACCGAGGCGAACTTTCCGGAACGGCTGTCGACACTATACTGATCGCCTGCACACTCTGCGTCGGGGCAGCTGCACTTCCGCGCGTCACTTCCGGTATGGGCCGTGTTCCGCCTACAGCTCGGTCGTCATTGGTCGGGTGACGCGCGCAGCTCGGGCTTTCATTGGCCCGCGCTGCTGCAGTTGGAACGACGCGAACTTTCACTTGTTCCGATTTCACACAAACACACATTATATAATAGTTATTATTAAATGTTACATAATCATGTATTTATAATGAGCTCATACGAACTATCTTAAATCATTAAAATCACTAATTAGGTGTATACCTGTTAGGTAATAACCGATCTGTTCGATTGTGATACGTTTCTGGTGCAAAACTCACGATTTTTACCTCATGAAAAAAGGTGGGGTAGCGTCGCTCGATACCTTTCACTACCCCTTATCGGCGCCAACCCCCTACCCCTAATATATAATAAGTCGTACTATATTAATGTGCAGTATTGGGTCGTGTTGGTGCGGCAGTGGAAATCGCTGAATCAACAATAGGCATAAATGTTTTTAAAATTGTGTCATGAATTTTTTTCATTTTTATGATACATATATGTATATTATGTAGTTTTAGATTATTTTTCAGTTTTTATGAATAGACAATAGATCATAAATTAATTTTTTTTGTATAATTTTTATTTTATGTATCAAAACTAAAAAATTATTACTATATTTCGGAGCATTCTTTGAGTTTAATCTTTAAATTACATTTTTTAAGAAAATATTTTTATTTGTTATTAAATCTGAGGTCTGCTTATAACTAAGAGACAACGAATATGATAATAGATAGTCAATTTTATTTTATTTAATTAGTGAAATTTTTAATTATTATTTATAACATTACAGATAATTCAGAATAAAAAAATAATAATCTGTTAATAAATAAATGTTTTAAGGTCCCTGCTGAGTAACATATTTATGGTATAATGGTAAAACGATATTGAAACTTAAAAGTATTTTCAAACTTAAAATTGTAATTAAACCGTTTATAAATGAAAAAAAAAAATTGTTAAAAGTTAAACTGTCATATAAACATCTAAAACCTAACAACTCATCTACTTGTAGAAAATAAAATGTATTTATTTTGCTTCATATAAACTGTTTGATAAGTAACTGTGATGTTATCCTTAAAATTACCAGTATTGTAACTATATTGTACTCGTGTTCGATATTTAAACTTGTTTTAATTTTGTCTAACGAGTTTCAATTTTTTAACTAATTTGTAATATTTATATTTAAGTATTGTATTGGATACTATTATCTAATATTTTATATTATAAAATTGAGTAATGATATAATAACTTTTATAATGACTTTATGATATAATAAAGACTTAAAGTTTGATTTTTTTACTATAGTTAGAAAATGTGTGTATTTTATTTGATTGAATTAAATTAATACATAATTTAATTAAAAAAAAAAGGCAGATGGCGAAAGAGTGTGAATGCCGCCTTCCTATAAAAATCTGATAAAGAAATGCCTACTTAATATTTTTGTAAATTAAAAATTATTGATATTATTGAAAAGAGAAAAAAGCAATTATTTGTAATTCCTATTGGAATGCTTCAGTTTCATTCGGAAAAATACAACGTTTAAATTTAAGTGTTAGGGACCCCCCTGCAAGTAGCAACATTATGATTGTGATATTATTGTATTGTGTTAGTGTTGAGTAAATATATTATATTGTAAATGGTATATTATTTCATGTGAACCAATGTCCGTCGAAGGGGGATATTTTGAGCGATCTCTTTTCACCGGACGGCGGGACAGCTCGTCGGGCATTAGCGCCGACGATGCGCTCTTGGTTTTAGTGTAGTGAGACCGAACATCTGTAAATTAAAATCACGTCAGTTTATATTCATAATAAATAGAAAATAAATAATCAAAGTAATTATATTTATATTCAATGTAGTGTTAATACCTACTCATAAATAATAACAAAATATTAAATATATAAAATTATTCTAACGCGAACTATATTAAATATAATATTTAAACGCTAATAAAATATAAAAAAATATAAAGGTCCTTGCCTTGAGTGTTGTAATCGAGAGTGCATAAAACACTTTTTGAAAAGTAAAACAAGAGAGTATATTCCGTAACCACGGTAAAAATACTGTTTGAACGATGATCATGAAATTTCTTTACAGTGAAATCAGTTCGATGGCTGACATTCTATTACGTTCATACGAATTACGGCATACGTTCATCGAAGCGATCAATAATATTAGATATGGGTCTACAGCGTATGATGGCGAGACGACGGCGTCTGCTCGCGGACCGTCAACGCCTACGGCCCACGGCGGCGACGACGTTGCGCTCGTGTGGCAACTGCGACATTAAGTTCGCCCGACAGGAATCGCTCGACGCACACGCGGCCGTGTGCTCGGCGATTCGGCGGGCGACAAAGAGGCGGAGGGAAGCTGGCGACGACGACGAAGAAGACGAGTGCACGCCGAGGAAACGGGCGTACGTGTTCGACGACGGCGGCGCCAAGTGCGCGGGACCGGGGCGACCGAACGGCGAACGCGACGTCCACGGCGTGACGGCGGCGGCGGCGGACAACCGGCGGTGCCGGTGCCGGTTCTGCCTGCGGACGTTCCGCGGGCAGCGGAACAGGATCGAGCACGTGCAGCTCCGGTGCGAGGGCGCGAGCGCAAAGCCGCACCGGTGCCCGGCGTGCCCGAAGGCGTTCGCCACCCGCGAATTGGCCGCCGCGCACTTTGTGCGCAAGCACGGCGTGTCGCGCGCGCGTCAGTGGCGGCGGCGCCGGGACGCGGAGACAACCGGCACCGCCGGGGAGACGGTCGCGTGCGAGACGTGCGCCAAACGTTTCGCGCGCCCGGACTCGCTCCGGTGGCACGCGAAAGTGTGTCGGGCCAAGTGGTGTCGCTGACGTGGTGTCGTCGGCGAGACGAGTCACGTCGCCTGGGGGAGGACGTGGTTTTTTTTTTCATCACACGGTTTCGTCGTGTGATGTATATTCATTTTTCTCTTGAATTATTATTCTATTTGTGTTATCCTTTCTGTTATCTTCAAATATATTCCCTGTTATACCATTATAATTATTGTGTTTTTTTTTACTTTTATCGCATTGGCGGGTATGAAGGGGATAGATCCCCCCGCGTGACCTTTTTTTTAAATATTTATAACTAAAGACCGGATGTCTTTGTGCAGCTAAAATCTAAAAAATGTCCAATTAAAATGTTAAAATGTGTAAAAACGTGCAAAAACAAAATTTTCATTATAGGTCCTTGTACTATTTTAATTCTAATAAGTAATAAACTAATGAGTAATAACTAATAACTAATAACCGACTTTACAATATTTGATTAAAATTTTTATAATCGTGTACATTTCCGAGTTTTTTTCTTTAAAATTATGTCTTCTGTCACTTAATATGTGTTTTAACTGATAAAAATAATACAAAAATACAAAAATATCTGTACAAAAGTACATTTTTATATAAAAAAAAACCCAAAAACGTGCAATTTTGTGCAACATAAGACTTTCTTTAAATTAATCTACATC
Organism: Drepanosiphum platanoidis; assembly: GCA_948098885.1. Taxonomy (NCBI): domain Eukaryota; kingdom Metazoa; phylum Arthropoda; class Insecta; order Hemiptera; family Aphididae; genus Drepanosiphum; species Drepanosiphum platanoidis. Next base: position 18,686,498 of record OX402532.1, on the reverse strand, counting down.
TCTTGATTTGGATTTGTAGCTTTTTTCTATTGAATTAAGAACACGCCATAAAAAGATGCAATTGCACGGGAATCCGGTCTTTATTTATAACATATACTGACCAAAAAAATACAGCCGAAACTTCATTTGCTAATCAAGATATTATATATATATATTGCGTATTTACGTCGTCTGTAGTCAATCACGTCACTTCATAGTTATCTAATTTAATATTTTTATTTAATTAAATCTTTACTAGATACTAACAAATAACTCAAATAACACGTTACTTACCGATCAATAAAAAAATGTACAAAAAACTTAACTCTGAATCGTATTATTGTTACAATCGTCGATCACGGTGTAATGACTGTAATAATGAGTCAAAACAAATAATAATTATTAATAAAAATCCGTGTCTCGGTCCATCATGACGTAATGTTGAATTGTTATCGATGCTTCTATTTTTACACAACATATTGGAACTTTAAGCTTGACGTCATAAATGAATAACAATTATTATAATTTGCTACAAAATATTGTACTATAATATTAATGCATTTTATATTCAATATCGATAATATAACAATAATAATCGTACATACATATTTATCCCATCATTATTCATTACCTCATTTTGATTTTGAAAAATATGCGTCGCCTAGTTTTTAATTATACAGTCCATCTGTTTTTTGAAAGATTATCCATATCTATCACTGGACATTCGAAAATTTATATTATCGATGAGTAAAAAAGAATATACTCATCGAACATTATTTAATTCAAAAATGCATGTGATATATCGCCCCCCCCCCCTTGCCTTATCCTCAAAGCCACCCAAAATTCATGTATTTAATATTATATAAAACACTTATGGTTTTTTTTTTTTATACACATGAATTAAAGTAGTAAAACACAAATTCTCAAAAGACTTGATTTAAAAACATTTTGTAAAATTTAAAAATTTAAAATAAAATTTACTTATTTTTATTGGGTACCTACTGAATCAAAATTATGAGATTTTATGAACTATGGCTAATTTTTTAATTGTTAATGCTCTATACTCTTATTGGATTATTAGTAAATAAATAAAATGAGATTTCAGTTTGAATACAATGATTTTTGACAAACACTGTTTATGTGGCTATATTCTATCTTTAATATAGGTAATTAAAATTAGTCAAAACTCAAGAAAATAAAGTAATAAAATAATTGTATGTTGTCTCATTGTGATGGAATTAAAATAATAATTTTAAAACATTAAACAAACAGATAATCTTGTTAAGTAAATATAATTGTTAAGTACTTTGGTACCTGTAGGTTTTGAGGTTTTTTTTTTTTTCAAATAATTATGAACAGGTAGATTAGATTACCTAACTTAGTTGGAATAAATACCTGTATAAAGTTATAATACATTTTCAAGTTAATAAATTTGATGAAAAGAAAAATGATCACTTACCTCCGTTTATGCCATAATTTTAACTTTAGATCAATGAAGAAGTCTTTAAATTTATTACCTGCCCAATATTGGATCGGACACATTTCTCACAACCTTGACGTTTAGCTTGGGCTAGATCATCTGCAAAGATTAGATTCAATCATTTTATTAAGCATACATATCTTTTAATCAAATTTTAAAACGAATACCTATAATCAGTTACAACGACGATTTGATTGTATTTGACCGTATCCTGTGTGGGTATTTTGGAATTCACATTTGAAAAAATTGGTAAATTTTAATATTTCACCGATAAATAAATCGTCTGAAACTAACCAGTAGGTAAATAAATATTATGTCAGGTGCCGTACTGATATATGCAGATAAAATTTGAACTTGGTCAATCAAAAAAAACTCAACGATACCTATCGCTTTTAAATTATAATATACTTGTTGATAAATTACTAAAAAATGTGTACTATATAGTGACACATAACAACTTAATTCATCTATAGATATTTTAACATGAAAAAAAAATGCACTCACCTAAAAACATTCAATTTTTAAGTTGTAATACAACTAAAAAGGAAATCGAAAAATTATTTTTTTGAAGTACCTACCATATTAAAGTTCAATATTCAATTGGGTTATCTTATGAAGTATAGGTAATCCTTTGAAAACAAATAACATGTAAACACGTAAACATGTTGTTTTTCCCTCAAGTACCTACTTACAATCTAAGCTATAATATGTTACTGCACACTAGAATTAAAATTAGTCGTGGTCATTGTATTATGCTCTACCCATGAAAACTCTACAAAAAAAATTTCCCACACATGTTGATAATTATTTTTACAAAAACACAAAGAATGTAAGGGTAGTTTTATAGATATAAATGTAAATATAAAATGGTACATAATTGAAAGCTTAGATAAATAAGTATCAACTTATGTGTACTGTAGTAAGAAGGTTTTTATACTATGATAACTATAAATTAAAATATAAATTAGAACAATTATTGTAAAATTCCTACTTTCTATTTTTCCACATTCTGAATGATTCCCGACTTTTCACATAAATTTGACATAACTTACTATTTAAACAAAATAGATAATAGAAAGTATAACTTCATATAATCATGTGAACAATACCATTTATATTAATTATTATCTAAATTAAAATAAAAAAAAACTCAAACTTACTTAATAAATCATCTTTAAAATGTTAAGACATTAACTTAGACTGTAACTACTTAATATTGGTAATTGGTAAGTCTTGTCATTGGGTGAGTGATGATATAAGTAATAAGGAATTAGGATTTTTAATATTCGTACTTAAACACTGAACGGCTACACATCTATATAGGGTTCAATGCGATTGACTAATCAAACTCTGAAACAAATATTAACTGATCATTTTCACCATTCATCATAAAACATTAGGATTCAACTATTGTTGAAAAAAATACAATTTAATAGCTAAAAAAATTATAAATAATCAAAATAGTCGTAATATTTAATAACATGTAGGTAAATAACAAAATTAAACAATGAACAAAAATTAATAATAATAAAAAAAAAAATCCATAAAATGTATACAAGAACATTCAAACATAAGTTTAATATTGTTGAAACTCCTTTATTGGTTATATAAAACAATTTAATTAGTTTAATATACAGTTAATTTAAAATGACGATTTTTTTCTCATAAGGAATATTATATTATAATCGATCAATTTTTATTGTTTTTATCGAATAAAATGAAATAAGAAGTCTAAAACCATAATCTAGTTTCTACTATTAAACCGTTATGTTGTACTTACCTCTTGAATTAGAATGAGTATCTTTAGTAAGTAGGTACACCATGTATTTCAATTTCATCAATTATTATTTGAAAGTATATATTACGTTTGATAAAATATGAAACCGAACTAATCATATAAGTAATTAAATTCTTCATAAATATTAAAAATCATTTTCGTACACTATTTTCAAATAATAATATCAACATCAATGAAACAAATAAGGCAATAATTTAGGGAATTTATAATTTTTTTTTTTTTTTATGACGAGATAAAACGTTACATTCAACAATGAAAAACTCACAAAATAATAAGTAGTTCGTTACTGAAATACTGACAAGGTCTAACTTTTTTTTGAATGAGATCAAAATCAGACTTTTATCATTCCAATAAATAATATAAAAATAACAAATAACAAAATTAACCAACTACCTATATATCTGGTCACAAATTACTTAAACATAGCAGTCAATGCATAATTATTGAGTTTTCATCGCTTTTGAACATGTTCTCATCATACAGTGTCTAGTAAAATTCAGGAAACAATAAGCAGATTCTGGAAATAAAAATTAAAAATAATTTAAAGATTTTTTTTTTATTTTTTTTTGAAAACATTTAATTCTCAAAAGATCATACACGAGTCTAAAATTGTTTAAAATTATGAATACTGTAGTACTAAATCCGATTAGGCGGTTGATACGAACACAATGGAAAATTGTTTATTCTTTTAGGTATACTTATGTTATTACGTAGACGTAATCAATTATAATTATAATAATAATAATAATAATAATAATAATAATAATTAAAATAGTAGTAGTAATAATAGTAATAAATAACATTTGTTTATAATTATTTATTATTTAAACTTAAGTTAGGTTAATTTTCATTTTGCTTTAACCTAAATACACGAGCCATCACATTGTGTTTCATCCGCAGCAAGCGGTTCTCAACCAAAGTGGTACCATCTATAATAAACAATATTATATGTAGAATTATGTTGAATTTTTTTTTTTTTCATTATATAAATAGTAATAATAAGTAATAAAAGTTTAACAACAATTTTTTTTCTTTTCAATTTTCAAAATTTTGTATGAGAACTTTTTGTGCTGGTGCTTATTAAACATGCTATACATAAACAATCACAAGCGTTTAAATTTTTGTTAATATTTTGTTTTTGGCCTTATTATAAAGAGATCCAACAAAAGGGGCTCAGCAGCTATAACATTAAAAAAAATAATAATAATAATAATATTAAACAAAAATAAACAAAAAATTATATTTATAAATCAGATTTGACAGACAGTCCAATCGGAATATCATCATTTTTAGCAGATCTTTGTTCGCAATTGGCAAGTATTTAAATCACATAACTGATTATGTCTTTACAGAGACATTATCTAGAGGTATATATATATATATATATCGAATGAGCAGTATTACTGTTTTATTTCTCAAAAAACAATCGAAAAAGTGCATTCTAAAAATGGAAGATAAAAATTATTGAAATCCTATCATTTAAAAAAAACCATATGAAAGATATTTCATACTAGTAATATTTAATCAAATCTGGGGATGCTGACTATTCGGGTTCAATTCAATCTAGATAAATAATTATAAGGATAAGGTTTAAACTTTAAATCCAATAAAATCTGTTCCGATTAGACTATAGGTAACACTCTATAACTTATAAGCGAGTCATTTCTAAAGATTTAAGGTCACCCCCCAGAACTGCCATTTGTATGGTGTCTGAAGCCATGTCAGCGCTGCTTGATGACTCCGTGTAGCTAGGTGTGCCTTCTGTCCAAGTAGCTTCCACAGAATGTCTGCCTGCTGAACCCCCGATGCCAGATGTGGTGCTGCCCGATCCCACACTCAATGTAGACGACTTACTCTCGCCTGCGTGCGACGAGCCTGAAGGACCATCTGTTCGCAGACCGGGTGACGGACGGCGAATGCGAGTCATACTGGAACGTTTTTCATAAACAAAGTCACGGCGAATAGCATCCTCAAACGCCGGAGGCGGCGTTGAACATGTGGAAAATGTACCTTCTGGATCAGTTTGATCACGTGTTCGTGTTCGTGACAAACTACGACGTTTAGAAGGTGATCGTTTCAGAGGACATAGAAGTTTCTTAAACACAGATCTAAAAAACAAGAGTGTTAAAAAAGAATACAATTATTAATTAGATAATTAACGTACTTGGTCATAAAATCCAAAAATCTAGTTGCATAAAAATCAGGCCTGTGTACAGAAACAGTGTCACCATCATGTATAATAGCTTTGAACGTATGCTCTAATTTTTTCTTTAATCGATAACTTTGTAATATATCAATGATTCCAACAAATAGTAATAAGCTATCACCACTTCCACTTCTAGCAGGTATGCCACCTCTAGGTGAGACACAATCTTCATCTGATGAAGTTCCGGTATCTGCTTGAATACTTTCCATTGCTGTCGAATGAGCCATTAAACGCTGTCGATTGGCTTCAGCAGTTCGACTTAAAGTAGATGTTTCCGATAATGTATCTGCATCATTTTCCACGGATTTGCGTAATCGCGCCATACGTCTTTCTTCTTTTTCTCTCTGAGCAAGGTCTACATTATGGACACCCACTAAAAGACTGTAATCCATAATTTTAAAACTTTCTAGTACTCTACAATCTCTCTGCATTGTCTTAAGAAGAGCTGAGTGAGTGTCTGGCTCCAAAAAAATACCATCTGGATGATGTTCTTTAAAATCTAGATCTTTAAAAGTAGGCGAAGATTTTTGTCTTTCATCTTTGGAAGCTTTTCTTTTATATGTTGAACCTTTAAGATCATACTTTTGATGCATTTTTATGTTAGAAGGTAGTAAATTGTTCATAGCTACTAATCTAATGTTTTTAGAATTGCATTGATAACAATAGAGACCGAAAAATTTTGGCAACAAAGTTCTTGGATTCTGATTCAAATTCATATAGTATCCAGGAAGCAGTTTTTGTAAAAATTCACCCTCCTTGTGCTGTACAGTTTTCATGATGAATTCATCATCCCGAGTAAGGTAAAATATTGATCCACTAGCACCCGGGTTGGACAATTCACGAAGAGGTGAGTTACAAAATGATATTAGATAATCATCTGGCTGAATGCCAAATAAATCTCTAAAATAACGGAATGCAATTGGAGCATATGTTTTGAAAATGAACTCAGGATAATGATGAGCTGGAGTATGATTAGTGCCATCACTTGGAAACACAGTCGTTTCAACAGTCATGAAATCTTGCATAAGCAAATCACGTTCGGGTTTAGAGGCAAGACCTCCTACTGCATGTTGTATTCCCAGTTGTATGGAACCCATAATTTGACCGGTTTGTATTTTTTTATAAGTGATTTCACCGTCAACTCCAACTCGCCTATGACCGAGTTTCTTTTCTTTTTCTTTGGCTTGGAGATCATCTTGTTCTGCAATCGAGATATCTTTTTCAGCAGCAACATCTGAAACAATCAAATGAAAACATTAACAATCATCAAATAAAATCATAAAAATATAGTAGAAAATAATATCTAATAGGTATGCAAAAAATGTGAATAGTTATTCGGAATATTTATTTTATTTTTCTAGATTTATAAATATTATTTACATAAAACTGAAATAATTATTAGTTTTAAAATAAAAGTTATTAAAAAATGGTTTCAAAACAGAAATAGTTTTAAATGTGACAAGGTGAAAGATAAGGCAATTGATCCACCCAAATGTCAAATGACTTAATCAGTACCCCTGTTGGCTGTTTGAAGACAAACATATTGTAATAATTATTATTATCAACTGTTATGAATTTGGATTGTCATTTTTAATAATTATGCCTACCTCAAACACAATTTTAGAAATTAACACAGTTTAGAATTGAAACAAATCTAAAGTTTTGTTTTATAATAAATAAATAAATGAACAATTATTAACGATTTTCAGAATTTATACCACTGAAACATGTGGACTACAACCGACCTTATTTTAAAAACATGATATGTTAACTACACTACACCAGTTTAATACATATATCATTATTATTATACGGGTATTGAGTCTGAGAATTATACCGTGTTATCATATAACTTATAGTATCAAACTATATAGTATTTGTATAAGAAATCTTACCCGGACTGTTTGAGCATCTTATAAAAAAAATGAAGTATTGAAAGAATTCATTCATATTCGTAATAACAGTTTTAAATACATTTTAAAATTTGTGAATAGAAAACTTTAAAATACTTAACTAACTAGAGTTCACGTGAAAATCAGAATGTGATTACATGTCATTTGATAGAACAGCATATTATCTGAGTTATCAATGTTAAATTCGATAAAATTGAAAGTAATTACTTGTCATTTATAATGTAATAGTAAACAGATAAGAAGATGAGTATAAGTAGGATCATATAATACATCAGTCCCACAGTTCAATCTTGTTCCTACATTATATATTTCTAGTTGTCATAGTAATTTAATAACAGTAAAACATACAGCGTAAATGTAATAAAATAAATTTCTGGACTACACTTTTTTTTTTAAGTAAAAATATTTTTCATAATTACCTATTTCAGTTTCCTGTCTTGTTAGACATTTACCCGGTAAAAAATGTCTATATTTGCCAATGAATTCCAAAGAAATTCTATAAACTTCAGATATTGGTAAAACTTATTTTGTAATTGTGTTGCCGAAACTCAAAAATCAAGTATGTTTAAATTACATAATAAACAAAAACCACCAATTCAGTATTTTGTATTAGTAATGATTTTAAGAACATTTTATACAACATGTAAAAAATTATTTAACTGAAAAATTGAAGTCTTCAAAACTAGAGACTTACATAAAAAGTGTTGAGGCACAACATTTATGTCTGCATCGCAAACACGACCAAGTATGATAAATGCTCTAGTATTTTCTTTAGAATTCAGCTTTCAAATATTTGATACAAAGAAATGATTAATATTTTCTAACAAAAGAACAGTTAATGTATTGGCAGTTTCAGACTTTTTTTATTACCATCTATTACTTCCCATTAAGCCTTGAAAAACTATGTATGTGCGACCAATATTTTATACCATTAATAATTTCGTATGTAACAATAAATGCATAAACTTATTTTTTGCATAACACATTATTCCAAAAATAGGTTAAATAAAGATATACACACAAATTTATGGAAAATAATTTTGGAAAATATTTGTAAATTTTAAATTTTTTTGGTTTTTATTTTGGCGACAAAGTATATTCCTACAAAATATATTGAATATATTTATATCGTAAGGAAATAAATAATAATGATTTAATTTTATTTCGTTTTAAAATATTTTAGTACTAGTAATCAAATAAGAGTTATGATTTTAATCATCCAACATGACTTCACTGAACTACAATAATAGGTATTCAAAACCATAAAAAATAGCCCTTCATAATTATGAATATATCCATTATTTATCCATTAAAAGAGATAATTTATAATACCAATTCTAGGATCGTGATCATAAATAAATAAACGATTTACTAGTCTATTTTTACTAAAATATAGTGATAAACAATAGGCGGGGAAAGATATTTGATTACCTAATCATTAATTCAATTAAAATTGATTTGTTCTATTGAGAAATAAATTCGAAAAAGTGAAAATCGGAATGAAAAAAATTATACTTTACATTTGAATTAGAAAGTTATTCATAATTATTATTTTTATAATTTACCATAAGAAAAAAAATTAAATGGTTATCATAGATATTTACATGGTTAATATAATATACTATTTGAAAAACAATGTCACTCGTCTTATTTTTATAAAATGTTGAACTGAAGAATTTGAAAAATATCAAAGATATAATAAAAATATTGAATTAAACAAATTTATTGGTAAAAGAGCTATTTTTTTAGTGCTTATGACAGTGGTGAATCCAGATCAGTGTTAAATGTATTATCAAATGTTCTATTGAATAACTATTTTTACTATCCTTTTAATATCAATAGTTGTATATATTTTACAACTATAATACAAAACTATAACAATTAGTTTTTACTAAAATAAAATTCAAAATAATTTAAAGCTCAACCGAAAAGTCTGATAAATCAACATCAATTATAACATGTATAAAACTAATGCCTATATGATTTTACTGAAATATGCCATGTTATACATCATGCCTAGCACAAAAAACATAATGTTGAGTCATTTAAAAGGGAATTCCAAGACTAATTAATGGACGTGTTTAAAACACAGAATATCACTTGTACAATCAGTTTCAAAAAAAAAAAAAAATCAATTGCTGAAACTATATAATTATTCATAAGATATTTAATAATTAGGTATGTGAAAAATTATAATTCTCTTTCCAATTGTGTTAATTAAAGTTTAATATAAAATGACGTATTAGAATAATACTTAGGCATAGAGCACAAATTAATCTCATTCAAAATGTATAAAATTAATTATAAATATTAAGTAATAATAACTAATAAAAACTTCATATTTATCATATTTCTTATCTTTTATGATAATATTTTAAATTTCAATGAACTAAATAAATTATGTCAAAATGAATATAAATTAATTGCATTTATTAATGTATATATTATGTATGTAAACATTAAAAGGAGATTAGTGATTAAATAGTTGTTTAAACATTAAATATATAAGTAAACTGCTGTGCCTACTTTAAAAATATCCAATAGGTAGTAATTTTTTATACCTCCTTATTTATGTTTCTAAGCAAATACAAATAAAATGTTTTCTAATTTTAATAAATAAGTAGGTAATGTGTGAATAAATTTTTAATAAACATAGAAAGTTGAAATTGTAAATATTTTTTTGGTCTTTAATCATTATACTTGAACTGACTTATATTAAGTAAATATAAAACAATGAAAATAGAATATTTCGATTAACAATATTAGTTGAGAAAAATGGTCTAGTCAGAAAAGTAAAAATTAAAGAATAGTTATTAAAATTTTAATCTCAAACGAACAAGTAGGTAGAAGATAATAGCATAGCACTGAAAAAATTGTGTCTATAAATAGTGGAATAAAACGGTAAAATATTATAGAAAAGTAAATTATATGTGAAATTACTACATTTTCTACATATTTAATAAAATACAAAATTAGATATTATATTAGATTAATAAATTAATTAATAATTAAAATGTAAAATAAATTTTATTTTTAAGTTTAACGTTTGCTTATTACAAATGCCCGATGAAGTTATTAATTTATTATTATTACTTATTACTAATAAGTTATTAGAATATAAACATTCAAATTTGGGATTACCTATCCAATCAAGAATTTATAGTTGATAAAAATCTACAATTTACTAACATAGTTGAAGTTTAAAAACAGATATAAAAAAAAATTAAATTCATAACTATTTATTCTCTTGAAATATAACTTTTAACAAATTGGTAAATGATAAATATTACTCATTTATAATACCTACACAAAAAGTTACATTTAGGGTACCATACAAAACTTAAACATTCATCAGTTACTGCAATTATGATAAAAATATAGTAGTTGAACTATTAAATTATGAAAATATTAAAGAATAAACTAAATCATTTATTATGACGGTTTCTTTTCTAATTGGATTTAAAATTTTTTTTTTATTTTACTTCCATTAGAATATTGTATTAAATTAATTGAACTTTGATATGAAAAAAATATTATATCAACTGTATTTAAACAGTTTATTTTATAATTTATTTTGAAATTAAGTCGGAAAATAACTTTATTATTAAATAACTTTTACAAAGTAATGATAAGAAATTGTGTTTTTGTCCTATCCTAACAACTATTTCATTAATTACCTATTAAATATTATTTTAAATTTAAAGACTAAGTAGATATTACAAATGCAACTCACCTTTATCGAGAGTTAGATCAACCTGTTCTTCGACAGCAGGTCTGATATCATTGGCATCCATTTTATTTAAATTGTAGTTACTTGATTATTCGTTATCCTTGCATGACCCAGCAAACTCATTCAGTTTAGCAGTGACTAACTCATTGAATCGTTGACAATAGGCTTTACTGATTTGGGACAACAACGCAAAGTAAGTTTCGTAACAGGTCTGAGAGAAGTTAGTGTCTTGATCAAAAGCTTTAGCGGCAACACGAAAACCTTGACGGTTCAATAGCACACAAAATTGTTGCTTCTCAAGAGTTTCAATATTCAAGTAAACACCATCAGATACTATCAAGGATGATATTTCAATATGATTCAACAGGGCTCTCTCGTTCTCAATTCCTGACTTTGCTTCGGCTACCCAATCAAGCGGCTTTTCCATGTATTTCACCTAAAACATATGAAAAATGCATAAACATCCAAGTAATACTGATCAAGATGAACCAGTTTAAGCCAAGGTTAACAATGTTTAGTCTAACCTAAAAAAAGTTTAAAGTAGAAGGACGCTAATGGTCCGACTAAATTATGTTTGACGATACAAACGTGAACAAACAAGCTACATTATGTCATAAGCCGAGAGTACCTAATAAAGTATTTGAATGTACATAATCTGCCATTTGTTAATGGATGAGTGTATGTAGATACGATAGTGATAGGGCAAATAGACTTACGGGTGTTTTGTTCAAAGGTTCACTAGGAAAACTAAAGGAAAGGGCGGGAACCGAGATACCGATTCTTTTTAGCACGGAAACGATGCATTAAGTACATTTGCTGAACAGCCTAAAACAGAACGTTTTCGAAATAACATTTGAAAAAAAAAATATATAACATGTAAAATTGTTAACTAAATTTCTACAAAATAATAACAGAACCCGAAAAAATTATCACTAGAAGTCTTCACAGGTGTTGATAATAGGAACGGTTTGGGTTTGAAGTTAGCGACGATCGATGAATCCGTTTCACCGTCGCTCTTTTTTTCCCCTTTTTTCCTGAAACTCGGCCGCCGCCGGCTGCGCGGGTCTGACCGATTGTTACACGCGGCTGCGCATCTTGTCCTACTTCGCACGTTTGCACCGCTCCTCCACCGCTGGCCACAGCCGCCGTCGCCGCCGCCGCCGCCGCCGGAACTCTTGCTAACTGAGAAAACATAATATTATATTATCACGTTTATAATAATATCGTAAGCAAAGACGGCGAGGAAAAAAAACACCAACTGCGTTTTGTTTGATAAAAACGAGATCGCGGACGCGGTGTCGAACGATAACGGCCGTAGGAAACTCGCGTTTTTTTTCGGACGGTGTATCTTTCCGGGTATCGAACACACGGCCGAGAGGAGCGGGCCGTTTCCGTTGCGATTTCCTTTGCGTCTCTCTTGAATTCCGTTCGATTCGTTTGTTCGCGCGCGGCGATCCGATCGTGACTACCCGCCTACCTATAGCTCGGGTACGATTCGAAAAACGACAGACATGTCGACGGCACGATGTGGTACGCGTACGCGATGCACGCGGCTACTGCCTGCCGTGTAGCCTCGGTACTTTAGAAAGTACCGTTCCGAAAAAAAAAAAATGTGCAACAATAATAATAATAATAATAATAGTAATAGTAATAATATACCGCGATGACCTGAAACGCGTTCGAACTCACCTATATATTATAATATTATGATAATATTTCGTACGTTTTCTCGGCTCGACCGGCCGGTTTTAATTACGACGACAAGATCCTCGAACGGAGGATGAAAAAAAAAAAAAAGGAAAAAATGAAATTTACGATGGTAAAAAGTCGGAAACACCACCACCACTGGCGCGTATAGGTAACGAACGCGAGCTCGAAACCGCGCGGCGCACTGGCTGAAGCGCCGCCGCGGCCGCCGGACCGGGGTGTTGGTGTACCGTATACCGCGACTCTGGTAATACCGGACGCCTCGATTTTAGATTTTTTTTGTTGAAAGCGGCAAAATTGAACGACCGAAACGGAAAACAAACAAACGATAAATGGATCGCAAGGGGGGGGGGGGGCGCGCGCGATTTTACCGTGATTATTTTATTACGCGTCACGCCGACCGAACAACAACAAACCGAGCAGAGAGAAGAGATTTGACGGACGTGCACACACACACACACGTCGTCGTCGTGTTGTTTTTTCCGCAACGACTACGCGCGGTGGGCGGGCGCGACGGCACAAAGTGCACTTTGAACACTATAATAATATTATTACGCCCGCGGCGTTTACCTTGGGCGTACAGGTAAAATATTATTATACTACCGTCGTCGTCGGACGAGAGACAACCGGAGACTTTGTGCGTCGGAACACGGCGGATTCTCCGCGGAGATCCTGCCCGTCTGTACGCCGATTTTTACGCGTATATTCGCTGCAGACGTGTACAATATCGTAGCAAACAGGTGTTGTGCGCAACACTGCGACGACGACGTGGGCCGCGCATGAAATATAATATAATATTACCTCGTAATATATTAATCTCGCGTTTTTACGCGCGCGTGCGTTTTTTACGGGCACCCGAATACCACCTCGCGTTACTGCTGCATTCATACCGCGCCGTCGTCGTTAGCTCGCGATAACCGTGCGTTCCACATTCGTATATTATCAACGCTATAGGTGCATTAGTGCACGTACCGCTGCTGTTTGGATAGCGTTCGTTTCCGCAATGATATATTATTATGTTTTCAACACTTTACGACCAATGGGCGTGTAACCGACTATAGGAGGGGGACCGGACGTGTTTTCGAACCCCTCCACAACCGCAGGTAACGCGTGAGCTTGAACGACTTTTTCTTCGACAACGTTCAAAATGAATATCTGAAACGATTTTTTAAGATATAAATTAAACGCGTTGAAAAACGTATTAATAAATTATGCTCGAATGATAAGAGTCAGTGGCGTAGCAAGGGTATGGCGAACTGTGCCTACGCTAGGGGCGCAAATTTGTGCTTTAAAATTGGTACTTATTTTTATTCGACCTTCAAAACGACATTTTTTTATTACCCATACGGTTATACATTTTGAAATGTGTATGATTTTGTTTATCTTGTTTATCGTTAAATTCGTGTTTCGCTACAAGGAAAGGTGCGTTTGTGTGTGTAAATGTTAAAATATATTATTTCGTATTTTAATCGCTTAAAAGGCGCATTTTCCTAGGTTGGCCAGGGGCACTAACAAGTCTTTCTACGCCACTGATAAGAGTACTTGGTCGGGGAAAAAGAAAATTGTAAATAAACGATTCGCTCGATATTGTAAGGGATTCGTCTCACCTCTCGAAAACGTTTGGCGGCATCATCCAACGTGTAGTCTCAGCTATGCCCACGTTTATAAACGTGCACGCGTTTCCTGGATGAAATTCACTAGGGACACCACACACGAATATACTTGTATAAATATATTATATATTATTATGTAGGTATCTGTCAGTCAGAATATTTCACAAGTTAAAGAAATTTGTAATTTATCATGGTCGTATTGACTATTTACTTTGTAATTAAGGAGCGAGTTGTCCTCCCGCCGTATCCCTGTTGGCGCCTTTGGACTGTGACTTCCCACACACGCCTACCGACGCGGTTGACGCAATTATAATTATTATTCCAGTGCACCACGGTATCTCAAGACGTAGGTTTCGTCAATGCGATCGGTTTTTATTACATCTTTCCAAGGCCACATCGATCGTTTCGACTGCGCAGAATTGGAAATACGATTTTTTTCTCTTTCCCGCGGTTTACCCACGATTGTTTAAAAAATCATTCAACTTGATTTCGGGGACACCGTCCGTCGTTGCAAGTAGGGGAGCGCCGAATTCGTTTTTACCTATAAATAGTAATACCAATTAAAATGGTTGTCGTCCGTGATATTTTATTATGATCATTCAAATAAAATCCGCAAGTTTATTTAAATTGTTAGAAATGATGGTCGTTTATTGTCGACAATTTTCAACAAAACGCCGAGTTACCGACGAAACACTGACGTTTGAAAATATATGCATCGATTGCCATTGTTTCAGGCGTCATGACGTCTATGACGTCTACATCAAACCATCCTGCTGTTGAATATTGCGAAACCGTCGCGATTATCAAATGATTTGAGAAATGAATACAATTTCATTATTGTTACATGGACATGGCGATTTTTTTTTTATAAACGACAATTTCAATTATTATTAGGGATTGATGTGTCGCAGCAGCAACGGCCGACGAATTGCCCAAAAAAAAAAATAAAAATATATTTAGCCCATATTATGTACCTCCGCTTTTGTATACCCTTCGACTAGGTACTTAACCCAATTGCTGTGCCCTTTTTTACGTACTACAAAAAAAAAAATTACTTATTATTATACGTTGCAATATGATTTGTTCGTGCGAATTCCCCATTAAATTAATATATATTTATAGCGTTGTGTCCAACACCTACATTAACCCAATACAGTTCTAGTAGTTCTACACAACCGCCGCCGCCGTTTGATTTGTTTTTGCGATATTATGTAACCGTATGGTACTTATAATCGATTTTTTTATACCCGGACGTTTGGCACGTTTCAATAAAAAATTATAAATAAAACGATTGCAAATGCAATGGGTCATAAAATATTGAACTTTTTCGATTCACCTACTCGTATACACAGGTAGTGTTTTCTATAATTATAAAGTGCACGACAAAAAAAAAAAAAAATTATTATTTACAGTTATTGCCGAAATCAGTGCAAACAATAATTATTTTAAATCAACAGACAAAAATGGCGTACCTGTGCACAATTTTTGTCTGTGCGCGATAAATCAATTAACATGTGAAAAAAAATTTAGCTATTACACTCGGCTTTTGAAATCGTATCATCTATAAACTATTGTAACAAATAGTACATTTAATGTATATTTGACCCGTAAGAGGCTTTGGTTTAAAGAATTATAATATCTGCTACCTGCTTATACTTGATTAACCCGAAAGAATATAGTCAAGACCCCTTCAAAACATTCGTCGATATACTGTATAAGTAGCTTAACTTCGGCCTTTTTTTTCGGCGCAGTCAACACTCTTATGCTAGTCTTATTCGTCGAAAGTGCTGTAATTTAGGTACCACCAAACTCGATACCGCAACCTAGGAACATTTAAAAAGGCACGTTAGTAATTATTATTTTTTATTTTTATTTAGATTTTATGACATTTGATTTACAAAGACTCACTGTCGTGACAATAATAATTAGTCTCAATAATATTACCGAGAGACAGAGAGATAGACATATGTATAGAGAACAGATTACCTATTTGTTCGAAATGCACTGTGCCGTTGATATAAATTATAATAATCATGAAATAATGTAAATATTTTTTCTTATATCAACAGAACTGTTATTGTCGGTATAATCATTTTCGAAATTTACCCTGATATTTTCAATATGATTTAACAACAACTCGAACATGTATCAACACTTCGAACGTTTATTAATTATTATTAAAAATCAAAATTATTTTACCGAAATTCAACCTTTTTACGTTTTTATTACTACAGTTTAAATGTATACAATACATGTTTTATTAACGCACATAATATTAGCCTAAACAATTCATAATTTGAAGCCAATAATATTATGTTAGCGGGATAAATATTTCGCGTAGAAGTACAGATCGAGTTGTCCGTACACGGATTTTTATAGCAGTCGGGTGTACGCGATATTTACAGTTTATGTTTCGAATTATTGTACCTAGCTATATTTTATCGTTATTTATTATTTCGACACCGGTCGAGTTTGTGCGGAATCTAACGGGCCGATAAAATGTATTTAGTCGAATTATGCGCGTGGTCAAGGTCAATGGAATTACAAAGTACTATTATAATATTAGGTTTGCATGCAAATTTAATACAATACGGTGTACAAATGATTTTATAATGTAAACACAAATTCTATGCAAACGTTTTTTTTTTTTTTTATTTTCATTATTATTATTATTTTATTTGTTTCCAGATATTTAAATAACACTTTGCGCTAATATCATACTAAAATATGCGTGGGTAGATACGTATTTACGAATATGCGATATACCAAATGACGCTTCATGAATTTATCCAATAAAACATTCTAATAAAAGACAATTATTTCATATTTATAGCAATACTGCTGCACAGTATATTCATATCGTAGCTACGGGTCGTGGAGTCGTTCGAAATAAATGACACTGAAAAAGTAACGGTTATTTGATTTCTGTCAAACGAATAGACGGAAACGCGATCACGTTGCCCAGAAAACGGTGCTCCAAATGTATTTGGCAACTTGATCACATTAATCTGCTAGCCGTAAACTAGAACAAAATCGCCGTTTTATTTTTATTTGCGTTACAAGTGCAATCCGCCCGAAAAACACAAAAAGAAATATTACCATAATGTTCTATACGCTTATCTTCTAAATTTATTTATTTGAACAAATTATTATTCAATGTTTTGAACGTATACGAAAATAAAACATAAACTTTACTTCATATTTGAAATTGTTTTTCTCTTCAAACCGGAATATCGCAAAGTCTAATTTGCTATTGTGTGTAATTTATTACGTTCTCTATATAATATGATATCCTATAAAACGTTTTTGTTTTATTATGAAATTTCATATGGGAATTTATTTAAAATTATGAATCATGCAATTCACATTGATACGGTTTAAAACGTTTAATATATACACACCTTACAATAAACGAATTGATTTTAAAGTATCTATATATTCTATAATGTGTTTTTAAATTATGGACATTTACCGCGTGCTGTGTGGTAAATGTTTTGATTGAAAACTGAAGTCACAATAAAAGTGATAAGACGTGTACCTAAGTATAAAAAAAGATTAGAAGAAATTCATCAACAACCACGGCATAATATAACTATTAAAATAGTTCAATTAAACATTTACATAATATATTTGCATCCAGAAGTCCAGTCAATAGGTCAATCGTTTTTGTTCAGTTTCTATATTGTCCGACTCTGGTGATTGTATAACCAACGAAGCCGGCCGGCCCCTGCCCCATCCTCCTTATTGAGAATAAAGAACCACATTAGTAATGCAATTTGTTTGCTGAATGATTAGCTGTTTATACGTATGCGTTCGGAATAACAATAATATCCACGTACGCACAGAGTGCGGCGAGTCACCTAAATAAATAATAATAAAAAAAAAAATCCACGATTAAAATATTAAAAAATAATATTTTCGACGGAATTTATTTTTATGTTTATTGTTTGCACAGTAACGTGATAATATTTTATCGATCATGTGTATCATCGTCATGGTAGGAACTTGATTTACCGATCGCTTACGCGCAATTTTGAGTCACGGAGAAAACCACGGATTACAATAATTTATCTATTCAAGTAGAAACATACGGCGTTCATTTAAAACGAATCCGATTAGAAGTACCCGCTGATATTTAATAGAATTTTCATTTACAACACTATATTTGTGTTATAATATTACTATCCGTAAAATATTATCACGAGGAGTATCGAGAATTACGATTCAATAATATAATGTATGTGTGGAGAAATCAAAACGCTTAAAATGACGATGCACATAAACGCAACATAATGTATAAAACCTTCGTTTAATTAAAAGAGGAACCCATAGAAATACACTTTATTTATGAAATAATTGACTGGTCTGTTACGTTTATATGTATAAAATTATTCGTTTAATTTAAATAATAATATAAGAACGGTCCTAAACGAGGTCTAAACGACTCGGAAAAAAATAACCTGTATATGACCTAACCCGTTCGTAAAAAAAATAATTGACTATCAATCGTTTTTCTAAGTTTTTATATACACATTTAATTGGTCATGACATTTATAAATGTTTTTATTTTAAAAATATTGCGACATTTTATATCGAATTTTTTCTAAATGCATTTAGAATTGAAAGATTCAGTTTGTATTAAGGAAGGTAAAGAATTAGTGATTATTGTGTAGATCGAATATTTTGCCAGTGTTCATAATCCGAAAAAATATACATATTGATATCCGCGATCGAGAGTTCTCTAATAGAAACAAGTGCTATTTGTAAAGTAATAATAAATATTTGTATAATAATGATAATAAATGGGAAATATTTGTTCGATTTACTAATAATGCCATACCTAACAATAACATTGAATATTAACATTTTTTTTGTTTTTATAATTACTTAATTTTATCGAAAAAACAATTCAGAAGATATTACTGACAAAGCCATAACCCATAGGGCAAAAGTCAGTTGACATAATTTAATAAATATTAATTATGTAAAACGAATTATCTTAATTTTTATGAACGATGACCTTGGAACTCCTTTAAAGCTAATAAACTTTATCACGTCGTATACAGCAAACAT
Source organism: Drepanosiphum platanoidis (assembly GCA_948098885.1). NCBI lineage: Eukaryota > Metazoa > Arthropoda > Insecta > Hemiptera > Aphididae > Drepanosiphum > Drepanosiphum platanoidis. Next base: position 18,666,999 of record OX402532.1, on the reverse strand, counting down.
TATAATGTAATGCGTCCAAAAGTGAAATTAAAAATAATCACTATTTTCGTGTATTGGTTTTTCTGCAGAGCGCCGACGAAAAACAAATCGGAAAATTCTTACGACACTCGGTGAATAACGTACCGAAACCGAGCGTATTTTATAATTGGTTTGGTTCGTTACTATCGTCGATAAAATACAATTGGACGAGTGTGAATTCGTCATCTTTATTTCTGGAAAATCTGTCGAACAACAACGCCGTGCGGGCGGCGGCGGCGGGTTAAACATTAAAACCATAACATAAACGGTTAAATCGAACCGAGCGGATTTCAAACGGAAACGTCTACTCGCGGATCGTAATTAAAAACAGATCCGACAAGTTCTATCGCGGAACCCACTCTCCAAAACGCGGAAGTACGCTAAACAACTACATTTATAGTTGTTTAAACGTCGTCGTCGCATTATTTAAACACCGTATTTATTATTTCGTACCGAACGCAATTTGAATTTCTCCGAAAACGTTTTGCGCTCACATTTCTATGTTTTCGATGTTTTTGCGCGCGTCTTGAAAACAATAATGGCCCGACACGGGAACGAACTTAAAAAACATTATCATTCCGTTCGCGCGCGTGTTTGTTTGTAATTGCCGTGGAACAGTCGCGAGACGACGTCGTCGTCGTACGCGCACATATATAAGAACCCTGACCTACAGGCGAACAAATATATAGGTACGCAACAAGCGTGATGAGTAAACACAACAATGCAATACGGTTTACGCTACATTGAATTGCACTTACGGTTTCGTTTGCCGAGAGATAAAAAAAAAGTCGAGTATTTTCCCCCCGACACGGCGACGGCGAAACGTCACGAAATACACACGGGACGGATGGTTTTTTTTCTCGAATTATGCGGTGTCCGCGCGGACGAACGCGTCGTCGGCTAAACGTACGCGCGTCTTGTGTTTTCAAATTTTACGTACCTAATGATTTCGATGTGACGTGTGATACGAAAATGGGTGTATTTCATGACGATTCGCACGTTGACCTCGAAAGTTCACGATGTTCTTTAACAGTTGAACGACGATCAGTCAGCACTCGGATTTTAATTCACCCGAAAAATGCCGTCCACTGACAAAAACGACCAGCGAGAAATCGGTTCAACGTTCTCGTTTTATTACTGAAAATAAAAAAAAAGGAAGAAAAATCAATAATTTACCTCGCGGCGGCGGCGGCGGTAGTCGATTTTCACCAAAAATTACGCTGACATAGTAGCTCTAAGAAACTAGATACTTATGATGTTTCTTTTTGTCAGTCGAAAGAAGCTTCATTGGCAATTGTTTTTTTTTTTTTTTTTTGTTTTTCACTCGTGAAATGATTGGTCATTAAAATAATATTGCAGAACAGTAGTTTCCATTTTCTTTCGGCCGGAATATTTCGAATCGAAAGCGAATTTTTATTTTTTATTTAAATTCAATTTTACCGAAATTCGTAGCGGTGTCTAATGAATTTCAAAAGTGAACGACGTCCTTGTTGAAAGTTCCGTTTTCAAACCTATCGATGTATGAATGAAAAAATAAATAAATAGTCTTTACTACTCGAATTCCCCGGCCCTATAATAATAAATAATAATTAAGTATAACATATAGCGTTAAAGCAATATATTATACTCGTATATGTTAGTTATTATTTAAGTTTTAGTTATTTCAGTTAGCTAAACTTATACTATAAGTTATTATAAAGCTACTCGTGCCGTTCGCAGGAATTTTAGTAAATATAGCTAACTATAGCGGATGTTATAAATGTTTTTATTTTTATTTTCTATTGCGAGACATTTGCATGGGACAAAAAACGAAACGAAACATTACGGACATATGAAAAAAATCAATCGATCGATTGCGAAATGTCCGGCCGTTTTCGATGGTGACGAACGCGTGTCGCGTATAACGATATTAATAATATAGAGCGCGGTTTCGAAATCGAACGCGACCGATTGCCGACGAATCTCAGTCGTGGCGCCGACCGGTAGACAAACAATCGTGGTATGTAATAATAATATAACGGCGACGTGTTATAATATTATCTACCGCGGGCATCGGTTTTTCGACCGTCTAGACTAGGTGTTGGTCTAAAAGGATTTGTTCGTTGTCGCGCGCGCCGATAAAAACAAAAAACAAAAACAAAACAAAACGAAAATCATGTCCAAGTCCCGGAATTTAGAAAGCCCGACCGACGTTATCCGGCGAACGTTTTAATCGTCGCACAGGAGATCGGTGAAATATAATAATTGTACACGCCGCGATGTATTAAGTGATAATAAATCTTCGCGTGGGCACTTAATCGAATTTGTGCATTAGTAAGGGCTTTCTAAGCACGTTACACATACGTATATTATTATATTGCACGGCGTACTTTTTTCTTTTCGTCGTAATTAGATTATCGCTAATACTATTAAATTTAATTATACTGGCATTGTAGTTTATTTAGCTACTAGAAAAAAAAAACATTTACATAGACGACGCACGATGATGACTTATTCACGTATCGCCGCGGCGGCGGCGGCGTTTATTCGCCGCTATATTTGTTTTCGGCCCGGCCGTGTAAATTTTACTATTATTATTTAATAATTTATGTTATTTATACAAAATTAACGTTGGCTGCGCGCATGTGGCTTTTTTTAATTTTTTTTTTGTGAAATATTACTCCCGCGAGGAAAAACTCGCGCTCGAAAATATCGGAATAAATAAACAAATCTATTCGAATCATGAAAAACGTTAAATATTTGTCTAATACTGTTATTATTGAATAATCGTATTGACATTTTAATTACACGCTGCACTGGTGCGCGCGTATGAAATCACACGCGCCCGAGCGCACGTAACAATAATAATTATTGCAATATTCGATAAAAACGATTCCAATGAATCACATGAAAACCGACGTGATTTATTTGAAGAATTAAAAATCGAAATCGCATTGCAAATACGTCCTAAACGTCGTCGTATGATGAATCGTTAAAAATGTTTACAGACTATCGGATGTAAGAATTTTGGTTGTAAAAACAAACCGAAAAATAGAAGAAAATAAACGCTACGAACCCGTAGTTTCTTGTCGCTTAGAGATAATTTTTTTTTATACAAGCGTGTACACAATGTTTTGCAATGGCGAACGTTATGAGCGTTTTTGTTTTTATCCGTGTCAATGTGCCACTAAAAGGGCTTTGAAAATGTGTTCTTCCCACGCCTCCGGGACAGCGTTTCCGCCGTCTTCTGAAAAATAAATGATACGTCGAATGTATACAAACTTTTGTAAATATTTAACCGGTTTTCCGAATTACATTATGCCGAGCTCTTTAAAACGTCAACGTTAAAAAGAATCTTGTATTTTTAATGGAGCGCGCTTGAAAATTGAATCAATATTATGTACGCGGCGGATTCCCAAAACTTTCAACATTTCTAAAACCCATTAACAACGTAATATAAATAGGGGATTCTCTCCTATCAAACGATACGGTTTCGTAACAACGATTCGATGAATACAATAAATTATTATTCTGTACAATATAATGATTCCAGTTATTGATCAAGTTGTAATGAACAACATTTTCACGTAAGCACATTGCGTGACAATGGGTAATTAGTTAAATGTGTGTTGGATTTTTATTGTACTTTTCAAACGATTTTTCGTCGAATTCGCACTTTGTTACTTTCGTTTTGGAACGTAGTGAACCGGACTTTTCTGTGTACCACGAAATCCAATTACATATTATTTTAATATCCTGGAACAGCGTATTTCAATATTACGTACTATTTATAATAATATCATGTTGATTATGTTGAAAAACACACACACACGAAATAACAGTAATAGTCTTTGTTAAAAAAATAGTTGTTGGTAATACTCATGATCTGTTCGACGTCTAATGAAGTGTAAAAGAAAATAAAGGATTGACGCGATTAGCAGTAAGTTTAGTTGCCTATGTATATATACGAGCTGGGTAGTTTGAAACGAACGAATTACGAATATAACAATATTTATTGTTTATAAAACAACGTGTTTTATAATACTTGTAATATTGTATTGAAAAATGTCGAATTAATTTGTTTTTATGACATCTGTTATAGATCGAACATTTTCAATGTCTTATATTGTCGCAAAAACCATAATATTGTTTCGTTTAAATTTTATTTTATACAATCGACAGTCTAAGTGTGGAATTTATTTAGAAAAAATGTCATAGACCTAATATTATGTTTATTCGATGAAATTATTGCATTCATAATTATATTATTATAATACGCGAATCATATAGGTACGTTTATACTCGTATATTATAATATAACGATTAGTATTTTTAATATATAAATTAATCTTATTATTTGTACTAAAATGCGACGTGGTTTTTTTTTATCGTATTTTCACTATGTAGAAAATTAATAATATCCATAGGTATGATTCGCCGCGGACGGTCTTAATGGACGGGCCGATTAAATTGTAAACTCGTGTTGTGCATTTCTAAGGACATGTTTTTTTTTATCAGCTCTTATCGAAGAATCGTCTGGCCAACCCTTATTGTTACCAGTCAGCACACCGTATAAAAGAGCTACTTGACAACCCCATGAGCACACTAAGCAAGTCGGCTTTGAAGACACTGCCACTGTATCAGAAGTGCTTGTACTCGGTAATAATTTTGCGATTTTTATTTATTTCTTTCTCTTTCGAGGGAATCGCCATCGTGTTTTTAGAGTGTGATATTCGTACAGACTAAATTATTCCGATTTAAACATTAATTCATTTTTCATGTCGCTGAATAACGGTTTAATTTATTGATTTGCGTTTCTAGTTTCGACCCCAGCTCAAACCCATTCTCGACAATCATGAAATTCTACGCGATCTTCGGTGTCTTGGCAGTGTTGGCTGTGCACGCACTCGCCGAAGAGACCAAAGAAAACGCTCCTGCATCGGCCGCCACAGCTAACGATCGTCTGACTACTGCGTTGAAATCTAGCGTTGCTCACGATAGCAGTAAGTATGGTTTTTTTTTTTTTCAACCGACGACGATTACAATTGTTCAACTCATCCCGGATTCGATAAATCTCCACCTCCCGCGCCGGGGCAGATTATTCGCGATTCTCGTCTGCGTCGCTAGGCCAAACGATATTGTTTTCGAATATAACGATCTTCTAGTTTTGACGAATTTTCCCGTCCGCCATCGTCCGCGAATCGATTACGAGGCGACAATGCCGTACGCAAACCGCGCAACATAATGTTATGTTATTACTCGAATAAAAACTTTTCGGCGCGTCCGAAGCACATCGTACGCGGTAAACGTGGAAATCCATTGACCCGAGGGGGCGTGGGTACAGTTTTTATTCCGTGCGATCGCTGAGAAGAATAAGTTTCCCCAAAACACAACACCGCGCGGCGTGTAGGAAGTGAATCCGCAATACGTATTTCCCCATACGCGTCAGCGAGTTCGTCTTTTTTGAGTCGAAAGGGCGAACACACTTTTTTCATATTTATTTTCTATGCGATAGTTTATAATATTATATATTTCTTTTTACGCGGATTTCGAACGGAATCGTCGGATTTCAAACGACTCGTAAACCAATCAAGTCATTCGGTCTGAAGTCGAACGTGTTACAACATAACGATTTAAGTGCGATAAGATATTATATTATTACACGTCGAACGTGCGTTTTTTTTGATTTTCACACATAAAATCGGTATAAACGTTAATTGCTTTATTTTTATTTTTTTTTCTGTCGAATGAATAATAAAAACATTAACAGTCATGCGACTCGAGTGCGAGTGTGACATTGAACGCGCGCGTTATGTTAATGTTTAATATAAAATCGATAGAGCGTGTGTAGTCGTACACCCGATAAAACTGTTCGTGTAAAATACAAACTATCGTCATGAGACAATGTCAATAATTGTTCTCCGTTAAGTGTTTGTGTTCTATGAATTATATGTTTTTAATTTTATTTCTGGGTTCATTTTATTTCAATTAAATTGTAATAATAAAAATGTAATTATTTTATATTACCCATATAGTCACGTTTGTTTGTTACAACGTGGCGTTTTTTTTTTTTATTTTGTTCAAAACCGCCGCTGTCTCGCCACCGCGTCTCGCTCTCTTCGTCTAACATTTCTACGAACCCTGACACCGACCACCGTATTCGTTAAACTCCGTACATCTTCATGTTATTCGACTCGTAGACGTGCTTAGTTTTGATCAATTCTTACGATTCGTACCGCCTATATTATAAACGTTTGGAGAGCATTTTCATACACGTTGTTCGCAAATTAAATGACTGATTATAATAATTGCACGATAACGTACGAACATTTAAATTTTCGAAACGTATTGATTTCACAATGATTATTTTGTTATTTCTTTTCTTTTCCACGTGTCATTGTCATTACATTTTATGACATTAGTTATTACGTTGTTGTTCTTAAAACGTCCAAGCGATTTTTACGGAAATCGAGAGAAAATCATTGGGTAATAGTATATCTAAAAGACGATAAATTAGAAACAGGTAGAATTATATTTCTTACATATTTTCATTTCGTTTCATTCGAGCGATACCACTTGACGGTCGAATAAAACTCTATGAATACGAACTTCGGAATTCGGGCTGTCGACGTGCTATGCTTATCATAATATGCATTATTCACTCGGAAAATTCAAGTCGCCCTCTCTCGCCCAAAACCGCTACTGATTTTATTGTTTTCGAGTCGGTGAACCCCCCCCCCCCGCCCCCGATTGCCCAGGCCCAACGACATAAACGCGGTACTCATTGATCGCGAATTGTTTTCAGACGACCAATGGTCCTTGATCCCGAACAGCTACGGCACGGCCTTAGCTGCCGGCGGCGTGGTCATAGTCGGAGCCGTTGCCCTGTTGGCGATCGCTGCCGTCATCAGCCCGTGGTTCGGTTACAGACTCTGTCACATTTTCAGCACTTGCGAAGCGCCGTCCAGCGCTTCCACGGACGCGTTCACCGGGTATTCTTCGAACATGTATCCGCAATACAGGAAGAGGTAATGGAATGAAAACTTTTTGTCCGCGGGGGGGGGGGGGGGGCGTGGGGACGCGAGCGGCAAACAAGTCTGTCCGTTGTCGATAACGTGATTTTTCTTTTTTCTGTTTTCGCGTAGATCCATCGAGTACGTCGGTCCCATCCTGCAAGCTTTGAACTCGGCCTACGAAAAGTACGGACAAGGCGCCAGCCCAATCATGAACCTGAACGCGAAGAAGATCAACACACAATAATCCGCTTAGTTAAAAATACATTCGTCTATTAAAATGTTTCTCCAGTTGTACAATTTTTTTTTTCTCCACTTATGTCTACGCTTATAATTTAACAATAATAATAATAATAATATGTTCACATCAATTATAATCACTAGACGGATGTGTTGGGTCACTGACCCGCGTCACTCACAAATAAACTTAAATTATTATTATAATAATAAACGTATATATATATATAAAAATAAAACGACTAGTTAAAACATTTATGACTCGAAACGATAATCTTATTACACGTATGACTCTAGAAAATGATCCTAATCCTAATGCGTTACGATTGAAAATCGTTATGAAACAAAAAAAAAACAAAAAACAAACGAAAACGTTACAGATTAAATGGTAATAACGACGCGAGACGACGTCTGGACACGATTACGGTATAAATCAAGTATTAAATATACGTAATAATAATATGGCGCGCGACAATATTGTCGCGCGGACGTAGTGATGAATAATAATAATAATGTTATGTACAAAACTACTACGGCGGCGGCGGCGGCGGTACGAAGCCCGTTCACGCCGTCAGCTTGGACCTGCGGGCCAGCAGGATCATCTTTTCCTTTTCCTCTTCCGTGTGGTCGATGCTCATCTGCGAGCGGATGCTGTGCGCCAGCGCCGCGCTCTGCACGCGGCTGTTGCTCATCGTCCTGCTGAGCGTGGGCATGCGCTTGTGCATTTCCTTCTCCACCCACCGCAACATGGTGAGCACCGCGTCCGGCCCGGACAGCCGGAAGTCCGCGGCCGTCTGCACCATCGGCGACGGGTCCACGCGGAACGTGCACGCGATGCCCTGCAGCGCCAGCATCGCGTCCTCGTTGCCGGCGTACACGACGCGCACGCGCTCCGACCAGTCCACGCCGTACGTGGTGCGCAGGATGTATATGGACGCGCGGCCCTGGTCCCACGTGATCGGCGGCTTGCCCTCGATGGCCAGGAAGCCCTGGTGCGGCTCGAACCCGGCGCTGTTGAATATCTCCGTGGCCCGGCGCTCCAGCTGCTCCCGCTTGGCCGCCGGCGCCTCGCGGTAGTGGTACGTCAGCATGACGCCCTTGTTCTCCACCCACGCGCCGTCCCGGCACACCTCCTCCATGAGCGCGCGCTGCAGCCCCTCGACCTTCTGCACGTGCCGCCGGGGCACCGGGTGCACGAAGTTGGTGCCGTCCGGGTGCAGGATCTCGATGCCGTGGCTGCCCGCGTACGTCACGTTCTCGATGCCCACCATGGACTTGACGTTGTCCAGCGTCCGGCCCGATATGATGGCGATGTTGACGTCCGGCATGCGGCTGAGCCGCTGCAGCACCTTGATGGTCTCCTCGGACATGACCGCGAGGTCCGGGTGCGACGTGAGGTGCGTGAGCGTGCCGTCGTAGTCCAGGATCAGGCTCAGCTTGCCGGCGCCCGCGATGTGGTTGCTCAGGTACATGTCGAAGTCGTCCAGCTGCAGCTGCATCGTCTTGGGCGGCGGCCCGTCCTCCTCGTCCCGGAGCGCGCCCATCGACGAGAAGAACGACGTCATCCAGTAGTTGACGTCCAGCAGCTGCTCGCGGTGCCGCAGCTGCGTCATGCGCAGCTCGCGCTCGTCCAGCGGCATCTTGAGCGCGCGGTTCAGCACGCTGGCCATCTCGTCCAGCTCGTACGGGTTCACCAGCAGCGCCTCGTGCATGGTGCCGCCGGCGCCGGCGAACGGCGACAGGATCAGCACGCCCGGCGTGCGGATCTGGCACGCCACGAACTCCTTGGCCACCAGGTTCATGCCGTCCCGGAGCGGCGTGACCAGCGCCACCGCGCAGTCGCGGTACAGCGCGGCCAGCTGCTCCTGGCTCAGGCAACCGTAGATGTATCTGATCGGCGACCAGTTGGGCATCGAGAAGCGCCCGTTGATGCGGCCGATCAGCAGCTCCGTCTCGTCCTTCAGCTGCTTGTACTCCTTCACGTCCGTCCGGGACGGCACGGAGATCTGGAGCAGCACGACTTTCTCGCGGAACTCCGGGTACTTCTCGAGGAACTTTTCGAACGCCAGGATCCGGTGCACGAGCCCTAGACAAGAAGCGCGCGCGTGCGTGAGAAACGACGGTGGCGACCAGAGTCGAGAGTTTTCCCGATCCGGGGCATGGGGAAAAATATCTACGGTCGTGGAAATAATAATACTTATTTTATGAATAAAAAATGTAAAGATTTAATTTCTTTTCCAAATAAATATACGACTCGATTAAATGACAGATACGAACAAATTGATTTGTAAACACGGTTTTTTCTAATGTTTTTTAAAAATAATCACACCGTGTTCGACTAGGACGAGTATTCGAGAGTTATGCGTAAAACTTTAAAATGTTAAAACTGTTTAGGGCGTTTCGATCTACCCGCTAAAATTAAAATTATCTTTAGTCTCTCCATTAGTTCCGCCGCCGCGCGCCGGGCGGTTAGAAATTATAACGCGCGTAATTATTACATACCTTTGGTGTAATCCAATCTGTCGACGCCGAGAATGACTTTCACGTCGTCGGACATGTTCAAAAATGTCGGCGCTTTTTCTGACAGCTGCACGAAACGATCGAACGGTATGCCGATCGGAAGAGCCTTCACTTGGATCGTACGCCCGGCCAGCTCGACCAACATGTTGGTCCGGTCCACCCGACAACCGAGTCTCCGACAACAACAGTCGATAAAGTTCAAACAGTAATCCTCGATATGGAAGGCGGCAAAATCGTACGCTACATCGTGAAACATTTCGAGTAAAATACGACCGGTTAGTATTATATAAATAATTATGGACATTATGGTTTTTGATATGTGAAAACGGTAGATCATTCGTCGAGGATTTTATTCGATCGATATTATGTCAGATACTCAAATCCGAAACAATAAATTAAATATTAAAACTGTATTTCAATTCATTGTTCAATTTCGATAGTTAAACGCGCGTAAAAGCCCCCGCCGAATGGTTGCCTGTCGTTGTTAGATTGTTACACTCACCCAACATTCCCTGGAGGACCTGATCGTCCCAGGGCAACAGACGCATAATGTCCCACGACGGAAACGGTATGTGCAAGAAGAAACCGAGTTTGCAACGGAGATTTTCCTGTTCGCACACTTGCCGTATTTTCGTCGCGGTCGTCAGCAATTGGTAATCGTGGATCCACACGAGAGGGATCGTGTCGTGATTGCCGGCTTCGTCTAGTGTTTTGATGACATTTCGCAGGGCGTCCAGCGTGCAATCGGCAAATTTATCGTTGACTTTACAATACGCCTGTGCGCGGTAACACAAAACGAATACGAACGATTAACAAAAAAAAAAAAAACCAAACGTATTTCCTCTCTATACGCATTATATTCTCGCGACGTTTAATCGATGTGTTTTTATCATCTGTTGTTACCTTCCAGTCTTTGGAGACGAAATTCGCGCGGTCCGGCATCGAGTGGAATAAAGGCCAGAACGTGCCGTTACAGCAACCGTTGTAGAACTCTTCGAATTCGCTTTTGTCGATGTGCACCGGGATGATCTGTATAATAATATTCGACGAACGTTATTGATGTTGCGAAAAAAAAAATCACTGTTGAGAAACAGAATCGTGTTCGCGCGCGATTCTAATATTAGTAATTTTGTAGATAAACTCTCGCGATATTTACCTGACTGGATTTGAGTCCGGCGGTCGGAGCTTTGTCTTCCGGATCGGACTCCGGGATCGGATCGCCGGGCTGCAAATCGAACGAACCGGACCATCCGATCCACGTGCCTTTGCATTCGACGACGACTGGTGCGACTGCCGTCACCAAACCGCCAGCGCTACAATATCACGATCGGATTAAATTTACTAGGGGCTTGTTTTTTAGGTTCGATAAAATTATATTTCATATTGACAGTTCACCGCGGCAAGTGCGGTCAACACGAACAGTTATTATACCATGTACACGTCGTCGTGTTGTTCAAAACATCGTGGTGATAGAATGTATACGACTTATTATATTTTGTCAAAAATAATCTATTTTGAATTTCAATTGTAATATTTTAAGCTATAGACATCGAAATATCGGTGTAGGCGCTTATTGTAAAAGCGCGTACGTGTTAAAATGCGTATCATTTAATCAAACCGATTAAACTATAGTTACGAATATTATTTAGAACTTTGTGTAAACGCGATAAAAGTTATTGAATTCGTCGAAATCCGTAATAAACAAAAATTTTAATTATGAACTTTGCTCGAGCAAATGTAAATCGTTCGTTAAATATTTACGATTACAAATATGAACGTAAAAGCCAACAGTCGCGATAAATATAACATGGAAAATTTTAAATGTTCCGCACGAAAACATATTATACTCGTTTAGATACGAAGAAAGTGTGTGTTTTTTACTTTTAATTCGCGTTTGTACACATTTTGTTGTTGTTTCGATAAACACTCGAGATCGAAGAATATATTTTCGAAAAACGTTTTTATATTAATTATAAAGGGCCCGCCCGACATATTTAAATATTTCTTTTAGGATGGTGTAAAAAATTCAATGAAAAATCACAATATTTCGTCATTTTACTGTTTCGCGTACGTCGTATAGTATCTGCGTGACTGACAGATGGGAGGCCTACCTATATGGCCGAGGCGTTTATAGGATTTGAGATAAATATTGAAAATTAGGATGTACGGAGGATATTATCGCATGCAATCCGACTAATAAACGCGGAAGAAAAAAACAAATTTCATCGCGAACGTCGTGGTCGACGGAGAAAGCCGCAAAACTCGACGAAAAAGGAAAATACCGAACCGGGACGACGACGAGCCCATCGAAATAAATAACAATAATGCGCAAAGTGCCCGGGTATGGCTCACCTTTGTTTCCGTATCAATTCGCCCTCTGCGTTTTTGCTCAACACGAACGGGAGCCTGTTGGAAACGACGATGAGCGGCCCGTTGATGTCTCTCTTTTTGTTTCCCATGGTGGACAAATCTGTAACAAAATATCAAACGTCCGAAGTGAATTTCAATGCGGACCAACGCGACAAGCACCTTTTTAATCGAACGAGTGGGAGCACAGTGACATTGCGTCGCCTTTTAAACCTTATTTTATCCCGGCGAATGGAAATTTGTTATTATTTTTATTTTATTTTTTTCCTCATAATCGAAATTGTGATGAAGCCATTTCAAAGACAGCGTTTTGGTCTCGTTACGTTCGCAATGGAATTGAATTCTAACGCGAACGCACACAAGCGCGCGCGCGCGCGCGCACACAAACACACACACACACACCGTACATTATAATAATATATGAACGACTGCGGATCGGAAGGTGTACGTTGTTCTCGCAGTCGCCGTGACATTCGGCCGATTTGAATAATAAAAGTGTAATTAAGACATGTACACGCCGCCGCTGTCCGGCATGGCAATAATCACTAACGTGAGAGGAGGAGACGCGGTCTCGGATTCGCTGCCCGGATTTCGCAAAAACATAATGTACGCGCATAAATGGTAGTGGCGCCCACGGATATAGCCAAAGCGTGTAGACCGCGAATCGACCACATCTAAATAATGCCCGACGACTATCTAATCGATTATTAAATAATATGATAAAAGAAAATTGTTTTTTATGTATTTTCTTCCCTTTCGTGTTAATCATAATTCGTGAACGATATATACTCGTATATATGTATTGTTAGAGTTCTTTTATTCGTTATAGGTATCCTGTCCGAGCGTTATATACGTAAAGGTATATTTTATTTAAAACGAAAAACTGCGTGCTTCGCGGCGTAAACAAATCGATTAATTATCTGTGAAATATTAATTTTTTCTCTATAAACAACACACGTTGTACGACGACGTTAATAATTACAGGATAAAAATATTTCGATTCGCGCGTCTTTATTACAAAACAAATCGTCCGTTATTTTATTACAACGGCCGCTCGTAAAAGACACGCCATATACGTCGTCCATGGGGACGACAATGGTGTCGTAACGGCGTACAACTACTATGTATATTTATGTACAGGGTACTCGGGGTGGTCCGGCAGGAGACCGAGTAAAAAACGTACGGTTGACATGACGCACGACACTTTCCGGACAACCCTGTACGTGCACATAATATTTATGTTAATGTGATAATTAATCGTTTTGTTCATGCGGGCACTCGTGTGTTGCATAACAGTGTTATTACTATAATATAACTAATACTAAAACACTACACAACTACTGCTATTACTGTTGCTGTTGCTACTACATCTACTACCGCTCGTCGAATAAAAATGTTATCTCGACGAAAACGATTCGTGTTTTACAATCTAAATGATTTTATTGAATTCGATCGACGGATTTTTTAACGGCGGCCACCTGAAGAGAACAATCTATTGGTTTCCGAGATAAGGCTATTAAAGAGATATCGATTAATAATATTCAAACGGAGTATATTATATTGAGAGTTTTTTTTTTTTTTTTTTTGTAAAAAAAACATAAAAACGCTAGTGACGTCACGTTGCAACCTTGACTAATAAAACGGAAAGCTATAAATTATAATACGAACTCTCCGGAAAATACGATAAGCCGTTGTTACTATTCATTTTTCACGTTGTATAATAATAACGGAGACCGCCGAAAGATGTCCCGTTCTTGTTGTTGTAATATTATTTTGTCCATCGCGCGAATCGAATAAATAAACGAATTTGCATAAGACCTTGAAAAAATAATCCTATAGTTATGAAATAACACTAATAACACAACAGCGTCACAAACGTGACGAAAACAGCTCTGAAACAATAATTTTTCCCAACGGTTTTCTACAATACTGAGACATACATACATTAGATTAAGCGTTATTATTGCGACGTCGGTCCTAAAATATTAGAACAAAACATATTATGTCACCAGTTACATAAACACGCCGAGATAACAAAAATGTTGCGTTTAATATGCTGCAAAAGCACGTCGTAATAATAATTATTGTGCTTGTATTTTAATCCGTTAAAAACAAACAATTAAGAAAATATAGAGTAGAGTACGTACTCGTACGCGTGTCATATACGATTGCGCGTAATAAGACGTAATGTTATTGACTTTGATTAGTTTCGCACGAAAAGTGTTTTCACCAACCATGCGAAATGATATTTTGTTTATTATTTTTCACCATGGTTTCGAGACGTTGATATTATTTTCAAGTTCGAATGCATTTAAATTACATTGATTTATAAATACACTGCGGGGTTTCGAATGGACAATTTTAATTGTCGATTTCCGAAGCGCGTTTAGAACATTTGTTTTGTTCTCGACGCAGTCCCATTGAACGGATGGTACAATGTGAATTATCGCGCGTTAGAATAAAAAAAAAAAAAAAACATGAAAAAAAATACGTTGGTAGGAAGTACAATCGTTTCGAAAAGAAAATATCGAACCGAAATACGTAATTCGATGTGAAAAAACAACCGAGAAAACCGTTCCAAAAAAAAAAAAAAAAAACGAAAAATATCGATTTGGTTTTTGAAATATCCAATCGAAATTGTACGCGATCTCCCCCCGAACGTTCTGAGCGACGACCGACTCGGCCGAGCCTGTGTTAATTTTTTAATAACAAATACAGATAATTGCAATAATTCGATTTACAAGGTGTATGTATGACGGCGGCTAATATTTAGTCCACGAACGGCGGGCGGGCGTATAAGGAAATATAGGAAAAAACATAAAATAATCGGTAATAATTAGGGTTCCGGGACTTGTTGCATTTGCATATTGCTTAATAATGACTGCAGAATAGTCTAAGTAAGATTTAAATTTGTTTTAAGTCATAGCGGATTGAAATACAAAAATTTTAATTGCATATTTTCGCATATTTGGCCGTTTTCTGAGAAAAATGCATATTTGCCAATTTTGGCAGTTTAATTGTTATTTATAGCATATTTACACAGTTTTTGTTTTCTATTAAGTACATTTATTTTAAATATTTTAATTATTTATTTTATAACTTTATTTATTTTTTCTACTTTCATGCGTTGTTCAATATACCTAATCAGTTTTTAGTAATTAGTTTCTCCGTATAGCTCGGTCTACACAGAGTGGCTGAAATAGTCCGTATTCTAAATCCTAAAGTTGATAAAATTATTGCTAACGTAAAAAAAATCCTTAAAAAAGTTCCATCCCGCGTTCAAATTTTTAAAGATATTGCTCCATATTATTACCACTGCCACCTGAACCAATATTAACGATTTTTCATTGTAGGAGAAAACGAAGAAAATGAAATCGAACGTACACTTCAGTAATATTATAATGTTGATAGTGTTATTGTTGTCAAAAAATAACTAATTACAAAAAATTGTCTAAATTTAAATGAATAATAAAATTTTTAAGTGCATATGTGCATGCATATTTCCTACAATTTCTGTGCAATAAGTCCCGAACCCTAGTAATAATAATATTATTATAACGGTCGGTTAGTCGGTGAAAAAACGAATGTCGCTCGTGGCGTTTAGCGGTACGACGGAGACCAAGTGATAATTTTTCAATGAAATAAAAACTATCGCGATGTCATTATTCGCCGCGGCGCATCTTACTTTGCCCGTTGGTCCGGAACAAGTTGGTCGCGGCAAAGTCGTAGTCGTTGATGCTGACGCGGCGGCTGCCCATGGCGGCGGCTGCTGGCTGAAGTTCGGGGTTTGTTGGTGTTCTCGTCGAAAAGTGGCTCGCGGTCGACTACGATCGAGCGCTGTTGTTGTCGTTGTTGCACGCTGGCTGCACCGGGGAGTGATCGTCGTGTAATGACAACGAGCCGGCAGGTACGATTCGAATAGTTTACGAAAAAATAAATCCGTCTCGCCTCGTCGTGTCGTTATCGGCGTCGGACCGTTTCGGAAGTAGATAAGTACGCCTACTGCTCGCGGACTACGAGATACGATTCATTGTGTTGTGTGCGCGCGCGCGCGCGCGCGTTTAATATCAACTGATAACGGTCGAGATTTAGAGTAGGTGTAAAATACGAAAAGAACGACGACGGCGCGGTACAACTATGTCTTATAAATGTGCCTAGGATCCCCGAGCACGCGGGCGACGGACGCCGGACACGCCGTTGTGTAGAGTGTGGAAGTGGTGGTGGTGCGGCGAAAGCGATTTGCGCGACGATCCTGCGGCGGTCATCCTTGACGCGGCCGATAATATTATTATTATTATTATAGCACGCGGCGTGCGCGTGATGCGCGAGCGTACACACTCGTTTTTCCTCGACGGACGCTCGAACCTACGCTGCCGCGCCGCGGATAACGTGTCCGAGACCGCCTAGCGACGGAAAAATTCGGGTTTTCGAGGGGTTCGCGCGCGTTCGAGACGATTCGTCCTCTTTTGTCGGGTATTTTCTCGGCGGGTTTCCATTGAGAGTTGTCGTCAAACACGGTATATTATACGTAATATCATCATAATATTATTATTATTCTCATGTTGTCGACTGCCGAAGAAACGTGTTCAATTCGATTTTTATTATCGCCTATACTGGTGACAAAGAACGTGTCGTCAGAAGTCGTTCAGGAGGGCAAGTCGGTCGACTCGTCAAAACGGGCCATCTTCAAAGTCAGGCCGAAATATCGTCAGAGAGCCATAGAAATATCGCGAAGACAAACAAATATAATATAGCGCGAGTAATTGTTTATCATACGCCCGCAATCGACAATGGTGATAAACGAAATACGAAGAAGCCATAAACGTCATTTCGACTGGACGAAGAGAAATACCGCATCTCTTATTATTTAAATAAATCCAAACCTATAACCCTGCAGTATGACCAACCATGTAGGCCGGTTAGCCTCGGAACCACCCCCTCGTCAACTATATATATTATATTCGCCGAGCACCGTCAATGTCGTCGTACTATACTATCCGAGCGGCGAGAGCAAAAAATAGGTTTTCACTTGAAAACTCTATTCCGATGAAAATAAATAAATAAACAAATAAACAATACATCATACTGGTTGTCTGTTTTTGAATCGCCTCGATAAACGTCCCGCGTTTTCAAAGAAAATATTACCGTCAAAAGGGCACAACGAACCTAATAGTCGTTGGTCACTACCTTTAATTCGATCGTCTTTGTCGTCGGTGGTCGTTGACGAATATTTTGTCTGTTTCATATTATGTATTTTTATAAATATATTTCGTACGTTTTTTCTTTTTTTTTTTCCAAACGGAATGACATATAAAAACAGACAAAGTCCGACGTTTGTTAAGGACTACAGCAAAAGATTATGTCGACAGAAACGCAATATAGAAGTGTGGGGTGAGGTCGCTGTCGGTCATGTGTTTCGCACAAGTTCTTTTTCAACGAGTTTTTTCCCGCAAATTCATTCGACCGGTAAAACGAAGACAGAGTCCCGATCGAGAATCAGATAGATTCCGTCAAAAATCTATGAAATCGATTCGACAATATTGACCTTAAATGTAATGACAATTTTCAATTGGTTCGTAATCAACGGCGTCACACTCAAAGTGGGCGCGAATTTATTTCGGAAGACGTTCTCAGAAGGAGAATAGACGCGATATGCACCGCGAGATGACGCGCGACTCCGTCGTGTATACCTATCGTACGTATCATATTAGATAATCCTTAAATAAGGACGAAACCGTTGACGAGCTGCAAACGCGAGAAGACGATAATATTGTTATTACTCATGTACGTCGTACGAAATAGTCGCACGTGCACATACGGGCGGGTGTAGATTTGGCGAGACGGGAGAGACGTAGTATATACGAGTATATTATGTATATTATATTTACGCGTGAAACTCTGCTGCAATTAAATTATTTTACAATATAGCGAATATTTATTACGAAAATAATGTTATATTACGCTTCGACACTGCGATACGCGTTGCATAGTTATAGCTCCGATGGTAACAATGATTTTCATATCCAATTAGATTTCTAAATTTAACATGTTGTACAACAAAACACTCGAATATTTTAAAACCGACGTATTTTTTAAGGTCTCCTTTTCACCATTATTTTTCTCTCGCCAGCTTTCTCCGACATCCGAAACGCCCCGCGGTTCCACACACAATCCAGTCATAATTATTGTTATGACTCTTTTAAACACGCGTATATATATATATTATACGATTCGGAAAAAGAACTGTATTGAAAAAAAGAAAAGAAAAAGAAAAAAAACCCGCATTGTATTCTACATCGCGAGTTGTGTACGCGCGCGACGACGAGAAATAATTTTGTAACGTTTCGCGAAAATAAATCGATCTCGCGAAACGTTTGACCCGCGATCATGGCGACAACTTGCGCAAACGTCGCCGTTTTCGCGTTCGACAGTGCACGCCCGAGTATGTACGTACGTATATCGTGTCCGCTATTGAGAGGACGACAACGCGTCGTCGTCGCAAGCCTCGTTATCTACGGCCGGATTACATTACCCTTGGACTTCGATCTCATTACTACGACGCGCTAAAATACGCGCGATTATAATATTGTTGTACCCCGGACGACGGCGCGGCGATTAATACGCGGACGAGACGTATTCTCTCTCTCGGCGTTTTCAGTGTCCTACACGATATAATATTATATTATAGTAAGATTCCATTTTCTCTCGTTTATCTATTTGATGACGCGTCGATATTATTACGAATACTCGCGCGAACAAACTATTTAATATTATTATTTTTCATTGCGGCGAATTTCGAAACGATTATCAATGCGATTCCGACGTCTTGTCGGCGACCGATTACAATACGTTATTATTATCGTTTGAATTCGACGTTTATAATTTCTTTTGGAAAAAAAAAAGTCGAATACGAAAACAACGCGTACGTAGACACACGTATAGTAAGTACTAGGGGAGGTTACTACGTACATATCACGCGTCAATTGATGAGCTGATTGCAATATTAGTCCGTTTTTTTTCAACATAATATTATTATATTTCAATCCGCGCGCAGTTGCGTTGGCGTATGCAATAAACGCCGAGTCGTTTACTATTATTATTTCGTATATTTTTTTCTAATCACGAAAATATACAAATTCGAACAATAGACTATTAACAAAACCTTAATAAATATCGCGTAAACAATCGAATTCGATTAACATCGAACAACAATCGACACGTGATTTGTCGTTGAACGCCGTATAGCCCCCGTATTATAATAATATGGGCACATCGAATATATTCTATATCGTTTCTACGCGCGCGTGTCGTTAAAAATCACGAACGCGTTTCAAGTATGTCTTGAAAATATTGTATTTTAGCCGCCGTCGTCGTTGTTGTTATTATTGTTTTTGATTTTGTTTTTTATACGCTACATTTTCGAATAATTTAAGGAGGAAGGTCGTCGATTCGGACACAACAACCGGTTGATAATAATAACGCCGCGTTTCGATTTGTAAATGTTTTCCGTTTTAATCGGATTTTTAGAGAGGAAAAAAAAAACACGCGTCCGCCTCGGAATATTAAAACGCGGCGACTAACCCAAAAACACTAGGTGGTCACTACTAGATGACTACTATTATAATTAATTTTTCGTACGGAATTATCGCCAAACGTGGCTTTTTGGTAAAGTATTATTCCATTAAAACCAATAGACGTTCAGCACGGCGCATACGTAGGAAATAACTGAGTTTCGCATTATATCGCTGCGATCAGATAGGTAATAAATATTTCAAAAACGTAGATATATATATGTATGTATGTACCTGCGTCAGCGTGTTAACGATGTCATTATAAAAGTAGATAAACGCGACGTGTTAATAGTTTGAAGAAACAACACCATTTATTATACGCTCATTATGTAGGTATAATAATAATAATAATAGGGTCAAAATGTAAATCGTCGGTCGAAATATTCGAATCGCTGTTCAAACAATACACACTATTTGTTCGTTAATTAACATTTAAATGGGTTGGAAAATCGAACTGAAAAATACGTTTCGACCGATTAGAATATGCGCCGATCGCATATAATATAGGTTATGAGCTAGGCCTTGACCGGGGTATAAATGTGTTGAAAATTATCTTAATGTAGTACTACGTATTATGGCCGAGGAAAACATCATAATAATAATAAAAATAATAATAATAATGATAATGTTTTTGATTTGGCCTCTAATTAATTTAAATATATTTCACCTCAACAACTGCAAATAAGCGGTCAAAATTTGAAAACCTTAATTTACGTTTTAATTTTTCGTTATAATACGCTTATTCCGACGTCGCGCGTCGTACGTTAGCGCGGGTGTATTAATTTGCAACCGATTTCCCCCCCCCCTTTTTTTTTTGTTTTACGATAGCAATGAAAAATATCCGCCTCCCCCCGCCCGGGTTTGCGAAACGCGATTGATTATCACACAGTCCGTTTATAATCTAATTGCTGTTGTCTGAGGCCGATACGCGTAAACAAAAATATATCCGTACAAACAGTTCCAAGGTCTTTTGCAGATTTCGCAGCTGATCGCCGGGAATGTCAAGAGTCCAATATCAACGTAATAAAAATATTACGTAGGCACTTATCTGCTCTTCGCGACCGGCAGACGAAAACAAACAAACGAATAAACAACAATAACTCCACGCCTCGCGTGCGTACGATACGACGACGACGACGACGGCGTGAATTATTACGTTTAACGCGACAGTTAATAATATATCGGACAATAACACAACAGCACTATGCTAATGGTGTAGTCGATGATAAAACGTACTGCGGCCGCGAGAGGCCGACGAAACAAAGCTAGTCGATTGAAAAACAACCGAAGGGTGATCGGTCGGTCGGTCGGTCGGTCGTCCGTATGTTTAGAAACGCGACGACTAATAATAGAGTTATAATAATAATACGATATCGATTTTGTCGTTCGAAAGCGATAAATATGTATTTAGTTTTTTTATTCTCAAGCGAGCGAACGATTGCACAGAAAAATAAGTCTCTTTTTACTACACGCGTGCACGCGATATTATTATGGTAAACAGTGTTTAATTTATGGCCATAAAAGTACACGGTTTATATTTTATGATAATGTGACACAACGTGTCGATCGGTGCGGACTACCTACGCGGATTCGGCATATAGACAACACAACCCGCGGCTGTGTAATAAAGTCGTCGAATCGGGAAGTTTTCAACTTTTTTTTTTCTGATAAATGTATATAGATAATAAGATAGAGAAAACGTTTTCGAGTTTTTAACGAGTTCCCTCGGAGATGGACGGGCGGGCGCGTGAGAACGAGTATTATTACGAAAAAATTCGATTTTTTTTCTCTTCTCGCCGCCTCGACGGGGGTATAAAACTAAAAGACGCGCGTAGACTTAGATACGATGAATCGACTTACCTTTGAAAAATCCCATTTCGGCCAGACGGTTCGGGTGAAACGCGTTTTCCAGACTACGCGACGTTTAGCTGCGATTCGACGAGATGGGTCTTCTCCGCGGCAAATTTGGCGCGCGCGTACTCGACACGTTCGCTCTCTCTCTCTCCCTGGTTTTCACTCTTTGTGTGTGTGTGTGTGTTTGCGTGCGTGTAGTTTGTCCGTCCGTTTTCCTCGCGTGTCCTGCGAGAAGGATGCGACTTTTCGTTCGGCGTGCGATATTCGTCGAGCCAGTGTGTTGCTCGCTGGCAAACGTTTTGCGTGCGAATGCGTATACGAGTAACGTCCGGCGGAAAAACGGTTCCGGTTATCAGCCAGCACGTATCGTCGCCGGGGGCTATAATATACGCGCGCCGCGGGCGAGACGAATTTTCTCCTACTCCGTGATCGTCCTCCTCCTCCTCCTCCTCCTTCTTCGTCTCCTGCGCCGCCGTGGCCACTACCACTCGCGCTACCCCGGTCGCTCGCGGCGGGGATGTCGACGTAGGCCGACACGACTGCGGTGGGACGTCCTTAACGTATACGCCGACCGCGGCCAACCGCGTACATTGTGTTTTCTAGTGCGTGCGTGTGTGTGTACAGGTAAGTTTGTGATTGTGCTGTTTTACACTAGGTAAAGGTTTGTGTGTGTGGGTTTCAGCGATAAGAACGGCTCGTCTGTTGTTGATGACCGGAGAACATCACGAATCGCGCACGTGCACCGAACGTGAGCGCGCACACTTGTTGCTCGCGACAACAACAGCCGAGACAAAACGCGTGCCGCAGCCGCCGCCGCCGTCACACGCGGGGGCGGTGGCGATATTCGGTAGAAATGTGCGGTACATGTCCACAAACGCGGTGTTTTGCCTTCGACTACCGAAAGTTTTCGATCGAGATTCTTAACGTTTTGCGCGACAGTAAGAACTGCAAAAAAAAAAAATGTCCTTTTTTGATAAGGACAAACGCGGCGCCGACGGTTTTTCACAAAATTTTACTACGCGCAGAGATAAGAGTACGACGACGATCATAATAATAATTATTATCCAAGTCGTAAATACGAGTAGTCAATAATACATGCTCATAAGACGTGTCTACAGAAATATTATAAAAAGTGTAACGGTAATGATTCCTTTAGGTCTTCCTTTAGATGACTAAAACCGTACTATACAATACAATAAATAATTCCATATTTCACGTTTTCGTGTAAGATGCGATTGATAAATGTCCGTTTTATTTGCGTGCCACTGAAATGTATATAGGCCGCGGGTGAACCTATTGGTACCCACACGCGTATCGAATAAAATATCGTAATCAATCCGTCCGGGTCGACGACGCTTCGTCGGTATAGAATTAATGGTGATTAAAATAAATATGTTTTCAACTCGAACGTAGTAACAATAATAAACTGAAATATAATATTGTAATTATATTGTTTAATGTTGAGTTTTGCAACGCCACCGATGGTCTAATAGCTCTTTTGAAACTAATATTGAAAAACATTAACGAGTCGCGTCGATATTTGTGTATAAAATCGAAGACGGTTTCCAAGCTATTAAAATAATTAAACGTGCGTAATTTATTGAACACGACGACGCACGTTAAATGTTCTCTGAAATCGTATTTTCATGATCAAAATTAAAAAAATATAGTTTAATTGATAATCGGTCAATGATCGCTTTTCAGACAGTCGCACCCGCGTCAGCACTGTCGTACACTGTTGACATTTTGTTGAAAAATCGTGGATAAACCGCGTGCGCATAATACTTTCGATCGATTTGCGGATGAGAAAGAAAATCGTTGGACTGAATTTTTTGAAATCATTATAATATACACCCTCGTGGTCGGTCTGGCGGTTTTCATGTTTGCGTTGAAAACCTATGAAAATGTATGAAAAAACGAAATTAACTTTTTCTCCATTTTTTAACTGGCCAATTTTTATTTCACATAGTTGTATCATAAACATTACCTGGCTACACGAGAACGAAACAAATCGATATAATACAATATTCATTTAAAACAGCTGGTTTATTAAACTGCTATTACGACGCAACATAAAACAAAAAGCCGACGGCATATTGATTTGGCCGTTGTACCACAGCTCCCGATCATTAGAGAGTTCTATTCTTTATTGTAGTGTTTATCACATTATTATTTGATAGTGAATCATCAACGCGTTCGAAAAAAATCGTGTCTAATCGAACCTCTGCGGGAGTAGTTATGAAACGTTCGATGCAGGTAATAATAATATCACCGAGTTAATTTTGTTCAACCGAAGCGTCGCGAAAGATTTTTCGTGTCCGTTCCACTTTTGGAGAGTTTGATCACAGAAAAAAAATGTATCAAACAATCGATACATTGTTAGTGAAAACAATAATAGTAATTCGCCGTGTTTTAAACTTTTAAGTCTTTGTGTACACGGATTTCCGGACGTTTTTTCCAATGGTATTCAAACGAATTATCATAGTTTAATGTTGTCCTAAAAAAAAATAAAAAAATATAGAAATGTATTTAAATGAATTTTCGGTAGACCGTTTTTATTTTATTTTCTTCGCGTTTGAACCCGAGGCTCGGGCGGGGACTGCGCCGGCATTACTTCCGCCCGGACCCCGTAGTTTATTTACAATACGAAAACGACATTATTTACACACATACATGAAATCCCCACGAGTGGTCGCGACAATTTAACACTGATTTTTTAAGGACCTAGCAAGTACTTTTATGTATTGCATTTTTTAATCTTTTTCGATACGCACGTGCTAGAATGTACTACTACTACTACTGTTGTATTTTATTATAATTAATTTTTAATAGCAATGCTTAAATTTACATTTTAACGATTTTTTTCCAAGTAATTCTGATTATGCAGTCAAAAATGTGTTAAAGTCTTTATAAAATTATTCAAAACATATTAATTATACTACAAAGATTTGCGCTGGTTATCGGTACGCTATTCTCATGTTTACAAAACGAGTTTGAAATATCGCGTATTCAATCTAATTTTATACTTTGTTTATTCGACGAAGTAGTGATGACTAACGTAAAATCAGAAAACAACAAGTGTTTTACGAGAATACGTATGCCTCTACTCTCCACTATTATCTAGGTCTAGAACAAACATCAGTTCGTCTTGAATTATTATTACACATTTAATAGTTTTTTTTTTTTTTTGTTACTACAAATGAATGCCGCCCACTCTTGCACGTCGTCGCATCGTGTCGTTTCCTAAATCGTCCATCATACGTTTTTAAGTACATTTCAAAATTATCAGTTTTAAAAACTAAGGCGTTGCAGCAGACTCCCCCGCGCCGTAACGACAAAAACTCGTGAAATTTTAAACGACGCGTCATATTTCTCCAGAAAATAAGTTATTTTGACAATTCGAGTTTATATTATTACGTTCGAGGAGTTCGACCTTTTCGAGAAAAAAATGTATATAATACTACTGCTATACTTGATATCGATCACTGGGCATCGGGTATTTCAACGAATAAATATCTATGAAATTATTCCGAGACGTCCGCTATACATTGGAATGTACAATATTATTATTATTTTTTTTTTAAATATTTTTTAACGAAATATTACGGAATGATTTTTAATAGAAACGTAAAACAAATGCTGCAAACTATTGCAATACATAACTTAATGAAGACCATAATTCGTCGACGTGCCGTATCGATATCATACATTTAATTTTCCGAGGTCAATAATCAGATTTCATTTATCTGAGGTTAGTTACCAACCAGATTTAACTTGTTTATTTTAAATTGCACAAAAAAAAAATGTATATATATATGTAATATCAATTAAATCCAACCTTTAACTGTCCACGTGCTACGATCTTCTAGGAAAACGTTTCGCCTCACCCCGCGAAGGAAAATTTCCCTGAGAATTCTTCACGTCAATTATAAATATTATAACTGGACAGCCTTTGCGCCGACATTTTCTAGCCATTGTCTACAGTTCGCGCGCGCGGTAATATTCCAGTTTTTTCGTTTTTTTAATCGAAGGTCAACGAATTCGACTTCGCCTAACCCATCTTGATTAACACCGCGCGCGCAGATTGGCGTTGAGAGTCACCTTGCCGAACAGAAATATTCGCTAAATACTGTCGGAAAGAATGAGATGAAAAAATAATATGAAAACACGTGCAGATACGATTATAGATAGATAATACTGTTATTTGTTATTGGTAATTATTATAAATTATTACTACAGTTATTAAACACAAGTAACGAAAGCACATTCTGCGAACATGTTAGAACGAGTTCTCGGCTTATGAAACGAGTCTAAAATAACTAATAAACAATAACGCCATGTTACCTAATCGAATTTAATATACTTACGTTGAAATTGACATTACTTCGACGGTAAACAAGACTGAACAACACGTGATAAGTCATTTGCAGCTCAATGTGAAACAATGCGAGTGATAAATGAATTAAAAGAATAAAATCGTACGCCGAGACAATGAGACAGTCGTTAAACACGACTAAGCACCTGGATCAAATTATTTTTTTATCTAAACGAACGCTTTTGGCGACCGGTAACCGCTGCAGCGAAATTCGCGACCCGTACACGCAGAGGCCTTTCGAAGGGCCTACCTCGAAAGTAGGACATGTTTAAAGTATATTATATTTGGATATTATTTCGACTTGAAAGTCGGACGCGTTTTAAACAGTTACCGTAGAGTGCTCGGATAAAAAAACCGTTCGATCCGGGGCAGAAGAGAGACTGAAAATAAATAACAGCGTAAAAACCCGAAAATATTAATAAATTCAAAGCGGGTGACCATACTATAACTGCTTATAAAAAAAAAATATTACAGTAAAGCATTTATTGTCATGTCGCGAAAACGTGCGTTTTAGAGTTCAACGGATCCTACATTTAACAGTCCCTTAAAACTCGCATAATGAGCCGTAATTGGTCCGTTAAATTTTAATGAACAGATGAGTTTATCAAATGTTTGCGCGACCCCGCGCAAATAGTATACACAAGTACTGTGCGCCGTTTATATCAAAATAACGTTACATAACAATCTCGCGTTAGGATGATTTTTTTAATTAGGTTAAGTACCCATGTTTGTAATTATCAAAAACATTAGATTTTATCGGAAAAAATAAAAAATAACCGACAGTCGAAATACATGATTATGAAACAGTAAGAATTCCGTTTGCCCGTCGTTAAAACAACGGCGTACGATCGATAGGCGTACAATCACTCACTCCACTCTTACGTTCATAAATATTAGGCGTCCGACGTTTACTCTCGTCCGCCGCCGCGAAAAGAGAAAAACAACAAAGCCTGCCCGATTTCTTTTTTTGCCAACAGCAACAACTCCGTTATCGATCAATAAAATCAATATATTATCATCATCGTCGTGTTCGTTTATAAACCGTTTAATTAACGCATATCGACTGTACGGGCAATTTGTTCGTATTATTCGATAACAAGTATAGAAAACTAATAATCAAGATCATGTAGGCGGAAAATGGCAATTATCTAATGCGTAGCGTATAGTGTTTTTGTCCGATCCTATCGGTAACACACAACAACGCTTGATTTTCAGTAGAAACCAATTATTGCGATACGCCGCGGTACAGAGTAATGTCGACGAACGGTCATTAGTAGAAAAAATAATAAAAAAAAAAAAGAGATTGAAAAATCGTTAATCAAATAGCTGCAGCAGCAGCACGGACGGCGTGTTTCGAAATAGAACTTTTCATGTAAATCCTTTAATCGGGGTTATGGACATTACGATTACACAAATGTATAATAAATACTATAGTTTTTATGGCGTGTTATCATCAAAGGCACAATACGTTCGGGTCAACGCGACGATAGGGCACAGCCCAAATCAACGGTAATATTTACGTGAGTCGGTTAATAATTTCACCTTTTAAAAGTTTTGATAAAAAAAAATAATGAATTCAAAAAACGTAATAATATAAGACGCGACGTCGAGATAAATGTGACGTAGCCCAAGCGCATTATACTTACTGCAGTCGCCAGCTAGACACGGCCGATTTTAAACCCTTCTAAACCCCTTCAACAGCTCTACGAGTGAGTTGACGACGACGTGTCGGTTGGTCAATGTCTTGTCATTCGATCGAGAACAAATGGACGCGGTCGTTGGAGGACATTTTTGGACGTCTAAAAAGAGAGAGAAATATAATTATTAATTACTGTATATGCCAGTGGAGGCGAGGCGAGCTCATTATTTTACTTATCGACCAATTGTCTTTCTGACCGAAGTCACGTTGTCTACAATATGTTTCGGTGTGGAATTATATGTCAATATATTTACACGGACATCGTGCACAGCTGGATTAAGACGTTTCAGGCCTAACTTTTGTACTAGTTTTCTCAACGATTGTCGAAAAAAAACAAAAAAAACGTAACTATAATAAGGATATACGTGTAAATAAAGAAAAACAATAATAACGTGCTACTTGTAAATCACAAGAACATAAAACAGCGCGCAGAGCTTGTGGAATCATATTATTTACACTTTTAAAAAGAAAATAAATAAACAAAATAATTATATTAATACTTAACGGTTAATACTCGTAAACAGAGGGGGGCGGACCTTTACGTTTTTACATATTTTTATTGGCTTTATGCAACTCAACGAAGGATGAAAAATGTAGACGATTTATTCATCACAGAGTTCGTAGAAAAAAAATTTATTTTGCATATTAAAGCATATTTTGGAATATATTCCCATAATCATTCATAAAAGATGATATTATATTTCGTAAATATCAATTCGCGAGTATCTAGCAACAATTTTTTCTCGGAAAAAAAATTAATTTCATCATTCTTAATATACACCTTTGTAAGAACTGTTTTACATTTTTTATATATAAATAATTTCCCCTGTTATACCAAAGGAATGGTGCAAAACAGTTGTTTATTGTTTTAATTGGACCTATTTTAGAAGAAAAAAAAATCATCGTATTATATCTGCATATTTACAAGTTTAAGGAATACTTAAATATTTTAGGGTTTTTTCAGAGCATATTAGGCGTCATATTTTAAGCTTTTAAGAACCTAAAGATCCGCTGCTCTATACTCATATAAATAACGACAAAATAATAATTAAATATATAAAAGTGCGTTCTTTACACACCCGATGATGATTTTAAATCGAAACGGGTAGTGATATATTTATTTTTTTTGCCATTAATTCTAATCTAAATTATATTTTTTTTTTAACCAAGTTTTTTTTTCAATTTTTTTTTTTTTTACAAATTTGTTTTTTTTTTAACTCAAGGTTTTTGTTTTAACTTTCTTTTTAATTAATTTTTTTTTTTTTACTCAGGTTTTTGATTTACATTTTTTCATACAAAGTTTTTTTTTTACTTACATGCTACAATGTTTGTGTTCTATGTGGACTTGGGTAAATAATCCTTCTGTTATTTGTTGCGTTTGGACTTGTTGAGATGTGTTTCCGGGGTTCAGTTAAATTTCGACGACGACGTAGTCGCGCAGTCGTACGTAATGAATGCACGCGTGTGTGTGTGTGTGTGTGGTCATACACTAGCCTTCGCTACCCTCCGTCGGCGCCCATGACCTCGTACCGATCTATGAACGAATATAATCGGTACACCACCGACGGCTTGTCGATGGCTTGCTGTAGAGGTTCGGTGGTGTTCGTGTTGGCTTGTAAAATAACGCAAGTATGATGGTAGCGCATACGAAAGTCACTCGATAAATTTAATTGAATTCGCGATAAATTGTAACGACATTCGACGACATTGCGCACTGTCGCGCGGAGAAAAATAAACCGCGACCGTGAAGAGCTTTCGGAACCGCCGCCGTCGCGAGCTGCAGCAACTCGGCTGTCATTGGTCGGGCGCAGCGAGCAGCTCGGCTCTCATTGGCCGTGTCACACGCCCAGTATATTATTGTACCCACGCGAACTCGCACTACTTCCGCAACACACACGCCTATTGTTACGTTATTGTGTTATTCATCACGAACTGGCCGGAAATAACGTGTTGTGTAACATTTTTTCGTATTTCCTGTTTTGTTTTTTGTTTTTTTTTTTTTTTTTGCGGAACAATTAAGCAATCTCGATCTATCGTAAGAATCCTAAAATTCCCAGAGCGGCCCCTACACGATCAATATTACGCAATATATTCTAATATTTCGCAATATTTTCGCGTGTCTGATACGAATATTGCGCGTACTGCTTGACAAAGATTGTGCTTGTTTGAAATTAATTGCGCAATATTGAAAAATGTGTACGTGTAGGCGCATAATATCGTACGATATAATAGCTTTTCTCGTCACCGTATCTTGTTTTGTAATTATTGGTTATGTAATTTCCAACAACTCGTTAAAACTGTCATTGTTAGTGCTTAAAAAAATGTTGGTAATCCCTTGGTTCACTCCGAGGTAGGGTGTGTCGTCCAATTCGATTTTAATTCTATATAGATTTTATTCTACCCACATTTATTTATTGTATTAAATACAAGAATATTTATTATTTATCACGTTAATGTCAATTTACATATTATGTCAATTATTTATTTAAATAACAATACATTTGAAGTTTACGCAAATTGCTTCTTCTAGATTTATATCAATCGTCCCTTTCACACGAAAGTAAAATGTTTGATTTTTATTTCGCTTTTGGACACATTGCTTATGGTAATCAGATTATGTTGTTACTTATCAATATATTATATATATTAGTATTTCATTACTTCTAGAGTACGTATTATGCTAAATATTCATACCCAATACACACCCACCCCAAACTTTGAAGGAGCGACCGCTCCTCCAGATCCCCTTCACCACGCCACTGGTATATGCTACAAGAATAAAACCAGAATAAGTAATAATAAGTTATTTGTAAATCTAATCTGCAGGATATGGATTATCCGACGTTGTTGAAATCGATAAAAACCAATTATCGCATACCTGTAGTGATCTTTCACGACGACTGCAAGTTCTATGACTGCAACCGAAAACAGTGATAGTAGATATTTACACGTGAAATATTGATTTGTTCTACTACAGTCGAACTTGGTTGTCTCGAACTTCTTTAACTCGAAATCGTCTATACCTCGAACATTTTCTCCGGTCCCTAGAATTTCCTTTATGTGAAAAAATCTTGTTTAACTCGAATATTTTACTATCATATAATACAAAATCTTTGATAGCTAAAGAATTTTGTATTCCACTTAACACTTTGTCAACTTGTCTTAAAAATAAAGAAACAATTTTAAATAAGTTGTCTACGTCAACTCAAATTTCTAATTTGGATAACTCCGCGAATTCTTAGATAACTCGAACTTTTTTTCCGGTCCCTTCAATTTCGAGTTAACCAAGTTCGACTGTATATCATAAAATATTATAAAATGGCATTAATAATATTGAATTGGTTTGAAATCAAAATCACGATCAGAGTTTACAGAACCCTCACATGTCTTTGATGTAATTTCGATTCTGAGTGAAACGAGGATAATTATTATTTTTTTCATGCCCAAATGACCGCGTCTAACTTTTCCCGTTCGCTTATTATTCCACGACTGTGTGTTTTGAAACACAACTTTAATCGCGATTCAGTTGGAATAATATTGTACTGAGTCACCAGAGATGTAAAATCCGAGTTGTGTAATGTTTATAATAACATCAAATATTATTTAATATTTGCCATTAGATCAATCAAACATAATATAACTTGTAGAATATTGAACGCGCAATGTTTATACGACATTTCCACGTTTTAATGGGTACACATTATATCATTATTTAAACAGATGAAATAAATAATGTGTATGATAATCACAAAGTCCAATTATAATTGCACAACCCGTTAAAACAGACAGCGTATGTTACTTTGTGACGGATTGTGTTGGACGAATCCTGTTTTGGTTTTAAATAATGCGACGACGGAACGAAGAAAAAACCGGCACATGGTGGAATGCGTGGTGTAGGCATTACTTCGGAAACGAATAGAAATTATTATTGCGAGGCGTGTTACGATTGTTGTGAAATATGCAAAAATAAAAGGTACTTTTTGTCGAATTACTCACGTTTTAAAATGTTCACGTTCATGTTCACGATATTATGTTATAGAGGTACGACGAGTCGACGCGAACGCGTTAATGACGGACACGTACTTATCCATAACGTATGATTAAAAATAGTATATTATTATAGATCGATCGACTTGCACATAAATTATCGACGGGAAATTAGATCTATTTCGCAAGCCGTGTACATATTACGAGCTTTCAACGTCATATGCCACCGAGGGCGGAGTGCGTGCGGTCCGCCGGGACAGCGCGAAAAATCCCAGTCGCCACCGGGCGTTTTGTGAACGGCCGATTGTCAAATCGACGATTTTTCATCCAATCAGACGATAATATCATAATATACTGTACTGTAATGTTCGTGGGACTGGTGGTCGGATTTCTTAAAAATATAGGAGACAACGAATTTCTGTTCTACCGCCACCGAGAATACTGCTCGTATGTATTTATTTAGTTTTCGGTCCGTGTCCGTGATACTCTCGTTAAATGCAATGTTTTCGTGTAAAAAATCAAACGCTCTATACGGACTTTATAGTACTCGCGGTTCGAGCAATATCTGTTAATTACATTTCATTCGATATACAATATCAATATTATGGACGTTAATTCTTGTTTTTTTTTTTGTTTAATTTTACGACTTTGCACGCCTACACAATGGAACTTCATAAACATAATAATATATAAGCTATCTACTTACCCGTGTATAATTATCATCACGTGTTATTTAGATGTGTGTATGTGTGTTTTCGTGTGTTCATTTCATGTCGTTTCGAATGTTTTTCAACTGTTTATTCGGGCGCGATATTTTGCGTTAAATCGTCGGATGTACTATATAATATTATAATATAACGCAGGGACCGGGAACAATGGGTATAATAGTATATTATAATAATATCATCATGCCCGTAGAGTGTGATCCGTGTTTTTATAGATAACGGGTCGTTTTTTATTTTACTCGAACAACGTGCGTTGTAATAGTGTGATAGTTAATCGTATAATAATTTTCACTACACCTTTTTGATACAATTATTGTTATGCGTTTTGTTTTTTTACAACTGGCGATAAATACCTGCCACAATATTTTGTACGACGACGTGCACCGCGGGTATTCGAAGATCCGCCGGAAAAAAAAAAATAGAGAGAAACCTCGGCCCGACACAGAAACCAGACACAATTATTGCTCGGGACGGTAAGTTTTAGAATTCGCCCGGGAGACAGACATATTTTGTACATTGTGCTAATACGATTAAAGATCGTTTTCGGTCTGTGATTTTTATCGAAACCAATTCCTCGTGTTCTCACATACATTGTGTTTTCTTTTGTTTGGTTTTCTTTTGTTTCGCATTTCTTCTGCGATAAGAGATTATCAGGCGAAAGAAACGCACCGACTCATCGTCATCGCTCTGACGGAGAGATGAAAATGAAAAGCGGTGAAAAAATAAACACGTTTGCCCAAACAGCGAAAATCTCTCAAGTATACGCCGCGCACAACATTCATTAGTGCGTGGTGGACTCGAGCATTTCGCGATATCTTCGACTCGAGTGCGGACTATTGTAGAACATCGCGAAAGGTGAACCTGCGCACGTGTCTCGTTATCGGTCGTTTGTTCTATCCTAATTACAAAGGTGAATTATTGCGCGTCTGCGTTCAGACCCTCGAACCGCTACATTATTTTTTTTAATCTCTTTTACTTATCTACGGCGATGTTTAAAACCCGCGCTGCCAATGAGCGCCGAATCGGTGTTCGAACAATGGCCGGGGGGAAACGGAGCGAAATCAATAAAACGACCGTGCAAATTAAAATTCGCCGCGACCCCCGGTTATCTCGGGGCTAATTAATTCCGTATTTGCAAGACGTCGTATATTACGCGCGCACGCTGCTAAACGCGATCGTCCGAGCTCAGCCGTGCGTTCTTTTGGCTGGCGTTTTCGAAAACGTTAAAAACTTCCTGCACGTCGAATCGCATTTTTCCTTCTCTCACCTCGTAGGGGATGACAAAAGGATCGAACGCGCGTGTCATCCACTACGCGCGACATTCTACAATCTATTCTGCCGGGTTCGGAATTCCAAGAGCGAATCGACCCGCTGTCCTCGATCCTCTGGAATTACATATTTATCTAGAATCCAGAATCCTTGCTGCTCGTGGTCGGGCCTGAAAGCATAAAGTAGTTTATCGAAACGAATTAATTAAAACGATTCGTTATGAATGCTACTCGTTTTTTTTTTTTTTAAAGTTTCTTCTGTTCGGTGTTTTCGTTATGGCGTAGTTGAAAACAAATTTCAACGATTATTTATAATAATACAAGACTATTGTGGAAAAATAACTTTATACGTGTAAAATGTATACGACTAATATTGATAAACGACAATTAGCACAATGAATGTGTATTACCCGTGTCCCGCGTTGTGATGGATTTTTTTTCGAAATGATTTGCCATTAATTTTGTTCTGAACTCGATCTGAATCCAGTCCTGGACCTATCGACAAAATATCATTATCATATTTCCATAGCTCATTATTTGTACTGCGTGTACTTTTAATCACGCAAAATATCATACTATGTCGACGACTATTATTATGGCCCCAGCAGGAAAAAAACGAAATAATCTACTCTGCAATTAAACGCGCGTTTACTGCCGTTGCACAACGTATAATAAGTAATAGAAATATATTGTAATTTCGTATACGGCGCGCGTACAAATCGAATATGTCAAACCGTCGCGTCGGTTCGTCGTGTAATCAGAAGTTAAATATCATTTTCATATACTTTAATTTATAAAAGTCGTATTGAATAGTACGTTTTAGAAACAAAAGTACTTATATATCGAGTGAAAGAAAGACGATTTTTTGCAAACCCCGGACGAAAACCTTCTGGCTACGCGCGTTGATAATCGTCGAGGATTTAAAATCGATCCCAAAATGTTTTTTTTTAATAAACCGCACTACACACGCGTAAAAGTGTGTCGGAATCGGATTTTCACAATCGGAACTCTACGATATTATAATATTCCAAGCGGAATCGAAAAACAACTTTTTCATAAACGTTTTAGAGTACGCTCGTCATAACACCTCTTCTCCGCCTCTGGTATAATTAGAACACTCGCCGGATCTTGGCGTGAGACCAAAACGGGTGTCTTACAACGTTGTTAATAAACAAATTCTAGACGCGAGAGAGCCATATTTCTCATACCTTAGTTTTTTGTTATTGTTTAATTTTTTTTTCGACTCTGAGACCCGGGCCATCGGATTATTATAATATGACACACTCGCGACCGTGCATTTACGCGCGTCACGCGCACGATGTCCCTCCTTTACCGCGTTCGCGGTGCAATGACGATCGCCAATCGCACATACATATTACAACGTATATAATATCGCCGCCGCGCCGTACGGATTTTAACTCCGCGAACGTACAGTCTCGTGCGGCGACACGAGTACGCTCGAAACCGCTTCTCGCGATTATAAATAGACTCTCGTATAGCGCTCCAGCAGTCCACGTGTTCTGCAGTACCGCGGGTGCAGGACACTCGCGATCGCCGTCGTTACGAATCGCGACGGTAGTATATTTTTAACGCGCGTCGTCGGCAGAAACGAGAGACAGAGAGAGATATTCTTTCGCCAGAAGCGTTCTGTTCGAACGAAAGTTCCGATAATTCGAAACGCGTATTGAAAAACGAGCCGACGAGATTCGTTGTTATCGATCGTGATATTGTCCGGCAAACTTTCTACAAAGCATTTTTCGTCCTGGAAAAATCAAAGGATCGCCATTGTAATATTATTGTGCGCGCGGCGATATATCCTCGTCGTGTCACCGTGATCCTATATTGGTTCTTAGATTCAGTAACGTCGAGGCGCCAAAATGGTCCAAACGTTCGACGTGCAAATAAACGATTTCAACAACAGACAAATAAATAATAATAACGGCCACGCAGCGGAGAATAATTATTATTATATAATTTATCATGTGTTTGCCAACACACTTGTTATCTGGGCGTTTTGTTTTCGTGTGAAAATCATGACGAGAGTAAATAATTATGGTACTTTACAACCGCGTTTGTTAACGCGTGTGTTTCGGTGACAAAATGCCAACACGACGAGCTTTAGTTAAAATGATAACGAGGTTCGCTATTCGTAACAATAATACATGATATTATGTTTTACGCTCGTGGACGGCGGTCACTCTCGCGCGACTCGATTTCAACGTGCTGCGAGAAAATGAAAACGTTCGTTTATTAATTTAATCGCATTGTATAGTAGCGTTTTATTACCGCGCTCTTACGCTGTTGTTATCGTTACTCGGCGGTATTTATTACACTACCAACCGGGACTCGGATTTCGATACGTTTTCGTGGGTTTTTTTTTTTTTTTCACAACTTTTGACGTAAGACTTTTTTCTACTTGCAGCGCGCGTGATTAAAATGCACAACGGCACGCGTTTCTAGAGGGGGACCTCTGGTATTTCGGAGAATTTTTCTCCTGTCTTGTAGGTCTTGTAGTTTTAGAGGCTTTTTTTTCAATCGTTTTTCCCATGTCGCCCTAATACGACAACGATATTTCGATTCGATTTCAGCACCGGTAAATACAATACAATTGTATTCGTTTCGAGTGTATTTTTCGATATTTTTCTCAGTGGATGTGTCCTCCATCTTTATCATTGGGAATTATTTTTACTCCGCGGGTTCGAGTATCGGCTCACGTCGTCGTAATCGTCGAAAATAAAAGAGATACGATTATTTTCAAAGCTGCGTTTTTAAGTAGTCTTTAAGCAGTCGAAAACGCGGTCGCCGTTGATGTTTCAATGGCACCGTCGTATCATAATCCTAGCTTATTAAAATTATTGTTATCGATATCGATGATTTATTATGAAATAATAACGGTTGGCCTTTCAAAACACTTTTATTGGGTGTATACACGCCGCCGTGAGCGCAACAACAGCCGTAACAATAATATAGCGGCCGCACGTGTAGTTTGTCGGTTGCACTTTGACCGGCTGGTGCAGCGAGTGGTGTAATTTCATTCGGGTCGAATCGATTCGAAAACGATGTGGCGGCTATCGAAACAGGCAACAGGACTTTACTGCTCGATCGCGTGAGAACGGGGGAGGGGGGGAAACGCCGCCTCTTGTAGCGCTATAGCGCCGACAGATCGATATTATTTATCGGTTTTATGAAATTATTTTTGACACTGGGAGACGACACGCGACACCTATCGTTATGTTGTTTAAACTACGAGCAAACGCAATAATATTATATCAGTAAACGCGCATTATAATATTCACTTTTATTACGCGATTGTGTTACATATTATGTTACCTAATGTTATTAGACTATTGAGATTATTAGTATTATAATAATACGGTTTTTTTTTCCACAAAATCAACACACACATTCTTACCGTTTGTATTGTAATATTTCTACGTCAAACTGGCGTGTATCGTGAGTCTTTGGAAAGTTATCTATTATTGTTTTCCTTTTCGAGACATAATAATAATTAATGATGACCGCCGACTAATAAACGATTCGACGTGTATGATGTTTTATTATGAAAGAGAAGAAAAATATGAACTTCTTAATTGGAAGTATTCATTATTTCTAGAAAAAAAAAAAAAAAACTTAAATGATACCAATACGTCGTGTTCAATAGTTTGATTTATCTTGGTACAACATATAATAATTATATGACCGAACGCTATACCTAACTGAGGTATATAATATGTTAGTGTCAGAGTATAACGTTATGATTGTAAACCTTATGTACTATTTTTCCTTGAAAAAATGATTTATTTTAACGTTACGAGTGCAACGTGCATGTATTTTCCTAGTATACGAGTACGAAAAAATGTAGAAACTCACCGCGATGATAATAATATTGTCTTGTACGCCTTTATTGTGACTGAAATATACCCGTCGCACGTTCGTAATGTACGTTTAATTCGCCGATCGTGGGGTTCGACCGATTGGACCAGCGATGGACTAAAAATACGACCGACTATACTAAAAAACGATAAATACACAATAATATTATTATATAATTATATTTTATACGTAATATAAGTCAGTGGCGGAACTAGATTCTTGGAGGACAGAATTTTATAAATGTCGAAGAATTTTTTTTATAATTAAATTAATTGTAAAATTAGGATTAATAATTCAATCGAAACAGAATTACATTTGAAATTCTATACCCGGTAAAAATGTTATTTTATTTTTATACTCATTTCGAGTTGTGGCAATTCGACTTCAATGACTTTATTGAGTAAAATAACATAATATTTTGTAACTGAAAATAAACTTTTACGAGGTTTTTTTAGTTGAATTTTTTAAATCGTAATGTTCCAAGTTGAATCGTTGGAGGCCCCTGTGATGCGCCCGTGTGAAATCACACCTTTATCTACACCGTAGTTCCGCCACTGATATAAATATACCGACTACGCGAAACGATAAAATCACAATACGTTATGATATTACTACAATATTATGTCATTCGAGAAATCGATAGCGTGTGATACACCACTTCTCCGTTCGTCGACGTGTAATATTATTTCGTTTGACTGCAGTCGAATCCTTTTATTTCGTACGGTCAACAACTGTATCGGGTATAGGAATTCTCGTCGGGTAAAATAATATGCCTCGACGAAGCCTCCTCAGATTGTATAAATAGTTTTTACCGCGCGTGGGGTATATGCTCTACGCGCGTACACGTTTACACGCGCATCTATCGATATCATTTTAATTTTATTTTCCGAATAACGTTACAATTGGGTCCAGTCATCTCGCCAATAATGTACACGGAATAGTAATAATAATTTTACTCGTTCTAATACGCTGCCGTCCACATACGTTTCTCCTAGTCAAACTATACGTGAAATTATATTATGTCAATAATATCGCGACGTCAATAATATTATTACCTGCCGGCCTTTGAATCCGAAATCCTAATCGCTTACGGAACCGTCGTTCTATCTTAAGATTATTATTTACCCGTCGACTCTTCGCGCGTACCAGTCGTTTTGTCAAACGTCCCTGAAAAAAATTTACCAACAAACAAAATGGATTTAATCATACCGTCGTCTTAACTTTAACGACAGGATTTGACGGCGATCGATTTCAATACTATACGCGGATAAACTGAAATCTCGTTCCACAGACAAACGGTCTCTCCGCCCTCCGGTGACGGTCGTCTACAATACATTATTATCGTATAAAAGCGTTCTGCGTTACGACATGTGTTATTGAACGTTTATTGCACGCGATGGCTTCGCTTTTGTGTGTGCTACATTGTTGTCGTTACAACGCCGACGGTGATTTTTCGTTAGCAAACCCGCGTCCGTCGTCCTTTGAACTCGTTGCGATTGCAAAGCGATACGCGCGCCAGACTTTGTCCGCTCCTTTGGTCAATAAAACCATCGAACGGTTAGGTAGGTAGGTAGGTAGGTACCCGTATTATATGTGCCCGAAACGATGTGTTCCCAATGTTGTTTCAATCGGCGGAGGTTATCGCTAATTTCTCCATTTTGATTATGTCCATCATTCGATGTATTATTAAATATTACGTATGGTTACGTTAACTCGAGCAAAATATAATATAATATTGTATTAAAATTTACACAAATAAATAAATAATAATTAAAACGAATTAAAATATGTATTCGAGCAGCATGCGTAGGCGTCCGTGGCCATCACGTGAGTAACGGGAAGACTATTTATTGCAAACCGTGTTGCAAAACTTTCTGCAATAATAATATTTTTATCAATGTCTAATGTCTATTAATAACAATAATAATAATTGTGAACGTAAAACAATTAAGGTAAATCACACTCTGCACGCGTGCCAATTTTTCGGGAAAAATATTCGCACCACCTTTGGCAATCTTTGGCTAATTGGTGGTATTAGTATAAATTGTTAGTGTAGGTATCACATACACAATATTAAAACTATATAAAACAATATTGTAACTATATATGTATGATGATGGACGAAATATTGACGAATTATTTGATTATGTCTGTAATTTAATTTAAGTATAATGTTTCCGAAAATATAAAGGCGACTGTAATTACGCTAATCTAAGCAAAAATGTTTTGAATTTTCCATAGTCTCGTCGTGTTTAAGATTACATTTTGATCCTTTATTGTTACGATTGCCAAATAAACAACTGAAACGTGTTTTATATTAAACAAAACCCGATCGATAATATTGACGTTATTTCTTACCAAAACTTTAGTCGTTTTATAGTATAAAACTGAAAAACGAACTCCTACTTTGGTCACCACCAAACGTATAACCTTTTTTTTAGATTCTGAGCGAAACCCCCCATGAGTTTTACCGTGACGACGAACAAACTTTCGGGCATTAGAACTACGCGCCCGCCGCGTTATGCAATAGTAGGGTTATCGTAAGGTCGAAAATGAAGAAAGTACTTTTTTTTATTTATTCGTTTCCTATCCGCAGAGAAGCGGGGGACTGAAAATAAGATATTCTACAAGATGTTCTCGGTGTCGTCGTTTTATCGACTCTTATTGCTAATGTCACATTGTCGCCGAGTACGGTTCCAATTATTATTGTTATGAAAAAGAAGAGAGAAAAAAACACACACACACTCGCACAACATGTTTCTATTAAAAACATTCGTGTGTCGGCGGAGTGCATACCACCCGCACGTGTGTGCGCACGCACTATACAGCTATGTAACAGCTCACGCCCTCTCGCTGAGCTATATGGTTAAATCGCGAGACTAACAATCGCGATTACCCCGGCAAATCTATTCCGACTCTGGGCATCTACTGCATCTCACGAGCTGTTTTTTAACATAATTTTAACATACCCCGTCCGTCCGACAAATATTTATTCATGCAGCCGGTCTTTGACGATGACTTTGGTGCGAACTCCGATTTCTCCCGAACCGTTTTATCGGATATTTTTATCCGCGCGAAAAACAATACGACAGGTCGATTTCAATTTCATCCTCGGGTGATATTTTAATCTTGAGTATTTTCAGTGACTTTGGTACTCGTAGTGCTAAACATTGACCTCGGGATCCCGATAAAACTTTATCAGTGCCTGAAACATATAATAAAACTCATCGATGAAAACACATATTATAATATGTTATAATGTTATTATGATAACAATAATATTAATTATCATACGTTGTTGGCTTTGAATAGTGAAATAGTTGGTGAGGAAAACACAAAGCACATATATGAATTCATTAAATAGGCGTTTTCGTCGACGACGTGACAAACTAAAATCAAATTATAAAAGAAAACAAAGTACAACAATATTGTTGTTGTTGTGGTCTGTAAACTAGAACGAAATCGCAGATGTGATGACCGCGGTTGGTACTCAATAGAAGTCTACTTAGAAAACATAATACATAATATTATAAGCTAAAGCATAGGTCTACATATATATATTTAAACTGAACGTGTGAAAAATATAATTGTTAATAAAATTAAATTCATTTCTGATTTAGAAAATTAATAAATTGGTTCGGACGTATTTTTCAAAAAGTGATTGGAGTGACCTACTACTATAGTATAATAGTGAGTACTATGTGAGCAGCGAATATTAAAATTTATATTATTATATTATCCAACGAAACGAAGTAAAAAATAAATATGTGTATATATATAAGTATATCTTTTCCCGGATTCAAAAAGTTCAAGATATTCTTTAAGATTTTTCATATATCTTATAAAGTTTTTAACAATCTGATAATTAATGTAAACTAAACAATAATATATAGGTTATAAAATCGCAATTTCAATAATTTATTATATTAACTTTGGTAATTTGGTCCGATTAATAAAACATAAAAATTATTATTAATTACGAAAACATATGTCAGATGGGTTTATGCCAAGTACTTCTGCATAGTATCAACTGCATCTCAATTATTGTACTGCAGTATTTTATTACTCTATTTGTCAATGAATATTGTCTTTTTGTGAATACGAATAACTAATAATTAGTCACGATGAAAAATTATGAACTTTTTAAATATCGCTATTATTAAAACGCCCTTATCGAAAACTCCTAGCGATATTCCTAAAACAATATTCCATCGTCAAAGTCTAAGGAAATTATTTAATTGAGAAAAATGTTATAATCTTAATTAAATACAAAACGATTTAAAATTGTTTGTGTCAAATCAACATGATCGGCATTGTGAAAATATCGGCGAGTTACGTTTTCAACAGTATCTTATCGTTTTCAACCACTGTACACACGGATTAACTGAAATAGCGAAATGTATTAATTATTAGTTATTTTTACTTTTCATAGTGTTCTATTATTAATTGTACCTACTCGAAAAGGATTATGCTAGTCAATTCACTTTATAAATTATCTGTTAACATTGTAGTTATAAATACGTTCTTTCTTCAACATCAATTGTTCTCTAGTCGTGTGCTGAAGCTATAAACGTATGCATGTCAACTATGAGTTTATAAAATCAAAATATTCTTTCGGAGAGTTCTAGTAATTCTAGTTCTATTTTATAGAGTCTAATTCAGTTAATTAATGAAAAAAATAAATAACGAAATACCCTAAACGGCTATGACCATTAGTTCTCAACACGTAGATTTATAACAATTCTGTTGACTCTTCGAGTTGTTAAAAATATTCATTCTGTTCAGGGACAATTAACCTAATAAATTAAAAACACTGAACAATATCATTTTTACCGTTATAAACACTTGTTTAAATATTATATTCCCGAAAAGAGTATGGAAAATCATAAGTAAAAGAAGAACTAGAAAATCGTCAATTTTTTTTTTTTATACCTGACTATTTTCTGGATCTGTAGGAAAATATCTCAAGTACACTTCATAATAAACTGTTGCTGTTACACCGTTGGCAGATGTAAAAATTTCAAAATGATGATCCTAAATCAAAAAAAATGTCACAACAAATGAAGTATAAAAACGTTTATTTCGAAACGATTAACGCGCTAATAAATACATTTTTTATATTTTATTATTTTTTTTCAAAAATCGAACTGTTATTGTATCCCCGTGTAAAACGACGCAAAAATCGTCTCGATATGTACAAAAAGAAAAAACGCGTTGGTTTTCTTCAGTATAAATGAACATAAAGCGTGATTGTGATTTTCTTGATTTTGTATGTGTGTGGGAGGTGATGACTTAGAAGCATTTACGGTGGACAATGCCTGGGCCGGATTCGTCGTATTCTTGTTTGGAGATCCACATCTGTTGGAAGGTGGACAGAGAGGCCAAGATGGAACCACCGATCCATACGGAGTATTTACGTTCTGGTGGGGCGATGATCTTGATCTTGATCGTGCTGGGGGCCAAAGCGGTGATTTCCTTTTGCATCCTGTCGGCGATACCGGGGTACATGGTGGTACCTCCGGAGAGTACGGTGTTGGCGTACAAGTCCTTCCTGATGTCGACGTCGCACTTCATGATGGAGTTGTACACGGTCTCGTGGATACCGCAAGATTCCATTCCCAAGAATGAAGGTTGGAACAAGGCTTCGGGGCAACGGAAACGTTCGTTTCCGATGGTGATGACCTGTCCGTCGGGTAATTCGTAGGACTTTTCCAACGAGGTGGAAGCGGCGGCGGTGGCCATTTCCTGTTCGAAGTCCAAAGCGACGTAGCACAGTTTTTCCTTGATGTCACGAACGATTTCACGTTCAGCTGTAAACACGCGAGTATAAAACACAACGTAAATACGATTGTCGGCCGAGTAGCGTGGGTGTTATTATTATACGTACCGGTGGTGGTGAAGCTGTAACCTCTCTCGGTCAAGATCTTCATCAAGTAGTCGGTCAAGTCCCGACCGGCCAAGTCCAAACGGAGGATGGCGTGGGGCAAGGCGTAACCTTCGTAGATGGGTACGGTGTGGGAGACACCGTCACCGGAGTCCAACACGATACCGGTGGTACGACCGGAAGCGTACAACGAGAGCACGGCTTGGATGGCGACGTACATGGCGGGCGTGTTGAATGTTTCAAACATGATTTGAGTCATCTTTTCACGGTTAGCCTTTGGGTTCAATGGGGCTTCGGTCAACAGGATCGGGTGTTCTTCTGGGGCCACACGCAATTCGTTGTAGAAAGTGTGATGCCAGATTTTCTCCATATCGTCCCAGTTGGTGATGATTCCGTGTTCGATGGGGTATTTCAGGGTGAGGATACCACGTTTGCTTTGGGCTTCGTCTCCTACGTAGCTGTCCTTTTGTCCCATACCGACCATGACACCCTAAGAAACGAGAGAAACCCATTGGTCAGTAATCGAAACGGCGGTCAATAATCCGACAACGCGGCCGGGCGATTGAAAAAAACGTCTCCCGTTAGACAAAGAAAAAAAATCGAAATCTCCAGGATAGGCGTTAAAAAATAAAACGCCCGTAGAAATTTATCGATTTTCAGGTGGGGACCATTTTACCAGTCCTCGGGAGTCCTAATATAATAACGAGATTCTTAAAAACGGATATTCGTCAACAATCTAAA
This sequence comes from Drepanosiphum platanoidis, assembly GCA_948098885.1. Lineage (NCBI taxonomy): Eukaryota > Metazoa > Arthropoda > Insecta > Hemiptera > Aphididae > Drepanosiphum > Drepanosiphum platanoidis. Next base: position 18,622,888 of record OX402532.1, on the reverse strand, counting down.
TTATCTAAACGTGGGGGGGCCGGACAATAATAACTACGACCATGAGCCGTTTACGTATTCTCATTATGGACATATGGAAAAAAAAAAAACAGTAAAAAAAACCTCTCCCGTATAAAAATCGAAATCATCAGATAGACGATAAAAACGAAAACATTTTTCAACACTCGCAATTGTTTGACGGTTTAAAGTGACGATTAATTTGTAGCAAATAAAAAATTATATCGTTACATATTATAGAATTATTTCGGAATTTTATCATTTTAGACGAAACGACGATTTATCAGCCGTTCATATTACACCCGTCCTCGTCGGATGATGACGTGGGTGGCATATAGCATGATAGCGGAATCCCGTTGCACGGGTTGGCAAAGGCCCCAAGGGCGAGATCGAGTGGGTGGAAATCCACCGTCCTATTTTCGGGATGCTACTATTTATGGTAGGGTGACCACTGTTCAACAGAATTATCCTATTTTTCCGTTACAGGCCGATTCCAACCCCATACTTTATAATTTTATAGCCCACGAGCGACTTGAGCAGTTATTTAATAAAATACCGTTTTTTTAGTTGAAATTTAAATAGAATCTAGTGCGATATACGACATCGGAATGAAACAATATATTTTTAATAAAAAAGATAGTTTTATGTAAAATAATATCGTTTTGCCATTTCAACGTTCTTTTTATAGCTAATGATATATTATATTTTTTCTTTACTCATTGCGAAAACGCGATTCTCCCGGAGAGGGATCGTAATAACAATTAAGTTGACAAATATTATATGATTATATGAATGTAATAGTTGTCGTTATTATATTATGACCACCAAACATTGTTTATTTTTATCTACTCTGTTGTATATTTTTTATTGTCGAATATATTATTATGAAATCGTGTAAAACGTCGGACCAAAAAGAATGAGATGCCGCGCGATTGCCGGTTTCTCAAACGAATCGTTGAAAACGGTTCGAAATGCTCGCGTTACAGATATAAATCGTTGTTAAATCGTCGCGTATGCGTACTAACCTGATGACGGGGTCTGCCGACGATGGACGGGAAGACGGCACGGGGAGCGTCGTCTCCGGCGAAACCGGCCTTGCACATACCGGAGCCGTTGTCAACGACCAGAGCTGCTACATCATCGTCACACATTTTGCTGGTTTGGGTTTGGTGACCTGGTGAGAACGAAAAACATATCAAATAAATAATAACGACAGACGACACACTTTATACGCTCGGAACGGACGAGAAAATAAACGTTTTTACGAAACGGTCGCGGAGACGCAGAGTATAGACACTTTTCGATTAAAAGTTTAATTATTTCGATCGTATGAGTAATAACGAAATTTTTTCATCGCGTTCCCCCCCGTGACGAGCGATGGTTGTTTTTTTCTATTTTTTTTTTTTTTTACTTTTAGTTTCTATCTGTCGCGTTACTCGGTTATACTGCGCACGCGAAAATAGGTTACAGCTAATCACTATGAAACGGAACGAGAAAAGTACCGAAAAGTAAATCTCGTATATCGTTGAAAAAATTTAAATTAATATATTTTTGAAATTTTTTTGTTTAAACGAAAAATGTGCGTTCCGTTTCGCGCCACGAAAAAAAATAAAAATATATAATCCAAAGACCGAACGGTCGTTTCGAAACGCAGAGGACGCGCACTCGTTCGTTGTACACTATTATTTATCTAATAACAAAATTGTTTCCGCGACGTATTATACTGTATACGGTCGAACGAACGCGTAAACGTTTCGTAAGCGTCACTGTAGTGGTCCGGTACGAGCAGAAAACGGAACGAGACGGCCGCGGCGGACACGGTATTGTGCGGACGTACGTATGATCGAACGGAAAAATAAAAATCCGAGTTTTTTGTTTCGCCGACACAATATGACGACGAGGATAAAAAAAAAAAAACCCCGTGTGGTTTTTTGCGATTTCGAATAAACGTACTCACCGGTTTTTACGACGAAAAAGAGACTTTTACTGCGGCGGCGGAGTCGACTGCTTCGACGCTGCTGATCCTGAGTGGATGTGCTGTAATGATCGGACTGCTGTTCGCCACCGGTGGTTTTATAAACAGACTCGGTCCAAAAATACCGGCGGCCTCCACCCATACATGGCTATGCGGCGGGGGCATACAAAACACTATTTTCAGGGCGCCGCCAGTTAGCGCAAAAGTCCTACGCGGTCGTCCCGCCATATAGGGTTAATTTCAACGGCTCCCTCCCAATTGCTCGCTAATTGCGTCCGCGCGCGCTAGATGCCCGCGCACAGCCGCGAACGCGTACACGAAAGTCAGTAGTTTCACGCATAAAGTGTTGCTCGACGACGACGACGCTTCGCCCCGAATTCGGTCATTTTTAGACGCGGCGATTCGCGCGGATTTGAATTTTTTTCTACGTTCCGTTCGCACGCGGTTATTTTTAGAGACGGTATCATAATGATCGCTACGATATCGTTAATATCGTATATAATACACGTTGTATATTGTTATTTAAAAACAATAACTCAAAGCGCACGGGATCGAAAAAGAAATCCTCGTCGCGATTTCCATCAGTTTATTTTCCCTCCTCGAGGGAGAATCGGATGTCGTTTTTTCGGGTACCGATATTTTTAACCCTAGTTGCGCGTCGTTTCTTAATTCGTGCTGTTCGCGCGTATGTAAATCAATAATCAATTTCTCGATATTATATGTTTTTAAATATAATACATATATATACCAGTCGAGTGCTCCGTATATAAACAAAATATTATGTTAGAATAGACAAATTTAACGCGCATAAACCGAATCCACGTTTTGAAAAAAAAAAAACTAAAGGATACTCTAATCGGGTGTGGATTAATATTAGACGTCCTACGTCATACATCGCACAGTTTATCCGCGGTACCCATTATAGCATTGACCGAGATATTAATATTTTCGCATACTTTTACGAGGGCCAGGAATTTTATTTCTTCTTTCACGACCATCTGTCGCAGTGCGATTATTTTTAATAAACAGTGCAAATATACAATAATAATCGACACTTTTTTTTATTTGCACTCGTCCTATATAGTATGGAAAATAGTAACATTATTATATTTAACATTAACCGTATATTTTACGCACAGTCGTGCGAGTCTGTTAAAATCGGCGAGAAAACGTTTAAAGTTTAAAACTTCACGGGACTCGGTATTGGAATGAAAATAACTATCGTTTTTAAGTTAATATTTATAAAAATAACACAGGACTCGGTTCGTATAAGCAGCTAGAGAACGTAGAGAACGATATTATTTCGATTTCAATCTAGAAACCACATTATTGGAATCGTTTATGAACTGCCAGTGTTGACGAGAACAAGATAGTGGCACAAAAGATTCCGTGTTATAGTGATGAAAATACTACACGAGGACTTCGAACCAGCTCTATTTAGACATGGTCTATACCTCTCGATGCGCTAGGAAACATCAATCAAGAGAATGCGATCGGAAAAGGGACCGATGATTATACACGCGTAAACGAGAGATAAGCGCAAATGCGAACACGTAAGTGTGGAGAAATACAAATACCGACTCGTTTGTTGAAAAGTCCAACGACGCCAAAAGAAAAAAATGTTTCCTTGATAAAAATCTACTTGGCGCGATGTAATTCGATTCGCTGATTTTCAGAAGAAAAAAGTAATTCGAAATAAACATCGCTAACCGACTGACGGGGGGGGGGGGGAATGATACGACTATAATTTACGAGTTTTATCGTACTGGACTATTGATATTAATACGATTCACGAGTGTGAATGTGTGTATTATATTTTCTCATATCGTAGGCTCCCGGTTTTTAAAGTAGTGTAGTATTTAAGAAGTAATTGCCTGGCATGCAATTTCATGCGCGAAAAGCTACCCGAAAATGTATTGTATCTACCCCCCCCCCACCATACACATAGTCAACGTAGAAAATGTAAGGTAATAATATTTCTTTAGCATATTAATATGCAACAATACGCGTACTCGTAGGTACTCGAGTGAAACAATGATATCGAAAACATTATTATTTTAAGTTTAGTTAAACACCGGCCCGTTGATTTCGTGTGTTGCCGTGTACATAATAATATACTCTTTTAACGAGTTTAATTTAGCTATCTCGCCCGAGTATTTTATCTATCTGCACACTAACTATTTATAGGACGTACCTATTAATCGTTGTAACAACACGTTGGACACAAACAATACGCACTCGACTAGAGCGACTTTGAAAAAGATTAAGCGTACGAAAGTCGATTGAAATTAGTTTCGAATAATAGCTATGCACAAAGGACACGGACAATATTGTTTGTATGGTAAAATATTGTATCGCTATCCGAACTGTGCGCACGCCTACAGTACTATTTTATATTCGATCAAATGTATTATACAAAAACGCAACCGTCGTCGTCGTGATACTCAGCACTGTAACAGCGATGGCCGTTTGTTTTAAAACGCTGCCCGTTACCGCACAAACGTACGAAAAAAAAAACGCGCGCGGGTTTTCGATTTTGATTTGACATCGCCCGATGTCGCACACGGATTTACAAGCAGCGACGGGGTCGGTTGATGAGACGAAAACGCGAGAAATTATGAAGATACCCGAATAGCAAAACAGCTGAAATGTAATCGGGAATGAGAAGGCGATTATGGTAATAATATCGATCCAATAGAGCATAGGTTCTTAACCGGGGGTCCTCGGTAAACGGTTACTCGGAGGTCCACGGGGTGGCTGCGAGTTTTTTTAAAAAATAAATAATTTGTTTGAAATCAATTCGTAATTTATTATAGTATAATCGTTGAAAAATAATAAAAATTATATATTTATTTTTAGGAGAGGTGTCCGTGATTATATTTTATACTTCAAAGGGGTCCGCGGCCCAGAAGAGGTTAAGAACCTATGCGGTAGAGGTATATCATACCCGCTATTATTATCAAACGAAATGACTATATTATAATGTTAAAAAAAAAAACAATTTGAAATCTACACGAGTACTGTATTCGATATATTTTAACGATAAATTTTAATTTCGAAATTACTTATTTGACTTTTTTTTTCTATTTACTAATCAATATAGTATACAGTAAAACGAATAATTAATATCATTGGATTACTTAAATAAATATTATGTAATATCGTATCGTTTTTCTATGCGGAATTATATAGACTGTTTGTTTTTTAAAAATTCGTAACGGGGCGGTGGGTATCGGGTCGTGCGGTAAAGCGGCGTTTGATCGACGGAGCGCTGACAAACATAGACCGACTCGTCGGTCGTTAATTATAACGATTAATAAGTTACCCGTAACAATATATTTTATCTTCATCACACGCAGTATTTCAATACGCCGGATTGTGGTTATTTGACATAACCGTGGTCAGCGGGCCAAAGTGCGCGCGTTCCCGACCCCCCGAGTCTCTGTGGCCGAAAAAGCCACCACTATTTATATCGTTTAAATTTAAATCGACGGGACGTATACCAATGCACACGTAAATAAAACAGAAATTGCCCCCACCCCCTTTAAACAGTTTTTTTTTTCAAACAACTCTCGTGATTATCACGAGTTGATAATGATTATGATACGAGACTTCGCGTGGGAGAAAACAAAAGTGTTCAACCGCATTTGGGACATGGCGTTTACATACAATACCGAATCTCGCTATGGACATCGCGATAAACATTGAACGATTTTTAAACAAATTGCGAATTCTAGTGTTCATATTTAATTGTTTTATTTCCGAACATATTGCAAGGTTTACCACGTTCAGTGAATACTTTTATTTATTAAATTAATTTATTAATTAAAATACCTATATAATATATTTACCTATTGTATTTAATCAAATAACGTCGCGTACAGTCATGAAGTCTGATCGAAAGATTTATTTCAGAATTCGACAATCATGAAAATAAATCTCAACTCGATCACGTCTGTATATATCGTTTGAAATAAGCAAAGTAAATAATAGTGTGAAGAAGTCGGTTAGTATGAAAAAATAAATAAACCATTTGGATAGTCGCGAATTCGTGTATCGTTACGATTCGATATTCAGAATTGCTATACAAATTAATACAATGAACAGAGTACGAGCTTGTTTTCGAAAATAATAAAATAATACTCGTTATGCGTACCTAACTCGACCAAGTGAGTTTGAATATGAGCTTCAGAATTCTAACATTATTAATAGAAGTCATGTTTACCATATTTGGCATCCGCCTCTTTACAACCCGTCTGTTTGTGATATTTTTAAATCTTCAGCATTTGATCCTATCAAAAAATAAATGATCCGTGAAAAATATTTCGAACAGAGCGTATACATTACACGCTTGTCCTAATTTTTAAAACATATATAATGTTTTATGTATATACATATATATATATATATATATAAATATATATATGCATATGTATAAATGCGTGTGCGGTATGTCAATATAATAATGTAGTAGAAAATACCAAATCTCCGCGACCGATTGCATATGTTTATATTTTCTTTTAATGTTTTTTCGTTTTCTCTTTTATTTTTTTTTCTAACGAGAGCTGTTATATCTGACCTGATTCCTTATAACACAAAATGCATTTGATTTAATAACCGTATGACGTGTAAATCTACACTGAGGTGATATTAATGTCATAGAATTTGGGTAAAAAATTAATGTTAGCATTAATCTCGGAACAGATAACACTTTAATTTGATAACTGTGATACAATTACCTTGTATGTTACACTGATTGTATAAATACCATATTCGTAAAATGTATCTTTGGTAACCATCGTATCATTTCATATATTTTCCGCTGTTCCGTTTGATATTTTTTCTATATCGACGACTGGTATATTGGACGCGCCTAGATGGATTGCGAAAAACAAATAATTTCAACAACAAAGGTAGTATAGAAACGTTTATTTCGAAACGATTAACGCGCTAATAAATACATTTTTTATATTTTATTATTTTTTTTCAAAAATCGAACTGTTATTTTATCCCCGTGTAAAACGACGCAAAAATCGTCTCGATATGTACAAAAAGAAAAAACGCGTTGGTTTTCTTCAGTATAAATGAACATAAAGCGTGATTGTGATTTTCTTGATTTTGTATGTGTGTGGGAGGTGATGACTTAGAAGCATTTACGGTGGACAATGCCTGGGCCGGATTCGTCGTATTCTTGTTTGGAGATCCACATCTGTTGGAAGGTGGACAGAGAGGCCAAGATGGAACCACCGATCCATACGGAGTATTTACGTTCTGGTGGGGCGATGATCTTGATCTTGATCGTGCTGGGGGCCAAAGCGGTGATTTCCTTTTGCATCCTGTCGGCGATACCGGGGTACATGGTGGTACCTCCGGAGAGTACGGTGTTGGCGTACAAGTCCTTCCTGATGTCGACGTCGCACTTCATGATGGAGTTGTACACGGTCTCGTGGATACCGCAAGATTCCATTCCCAAGAATGAAGGTTGGAACAAGGCTTCGGGGCAACGGAAACGTTCGTTTCCGATGGTGATGACCTGTCCGTCGGGTAATTCGTAGGACTTTTCCAACGAGGTGGAAGCGGCGGCGGTGGCCATTTCCTGTTCGAAGTCCAAAGCGACGTAGCACAGTTTTTCCTTGATGTCACGAACGATTTCACGTTCAGCTGTAAACACGCGAGTATAAAACACAACGTAAATACGATTGTCGGCCGAGTAGCGTGGGTGTTATTATTATACGTACCGGTGGTGGTGAAGCTGTAACCTCTCTCGGTCAAGATCTTCATCAAGTAGTCGGTCAAGTCCCGACCGGCCAAGTCCAAACGGAGGATGGCGTGGGGCAAGGCGTAACCTTCGTAGATGGGTACGGTGTGGGAGACACCGTCACCGGAGTCCAACACGATACCGGTGGTACGACCGGAAGCGTACAACGAGAGCACGGCTTGGATGGCGACGTACATGGCGGGCGTGTTGAATGTTTCAAACATGATTTGAGTCATCTTTTCACGGTTAGCCTTTGGGTTCAATGGGGCTTCGGTCAACAGGATCGGGTGTTCTTCTGGGGCCACACGCAATTCGTTGTAGAAAGTGTGATGCCAGATTTTCTCCATATCGTCCCAGTTGGTGATGATTCCGTGTTCGATGGGGTATTTCAGGGTGAGGATACCACGTTTGCTTTGGGCTTCGTCTCCTACGTAGCTGTCCTTTTGTCCCATACCGACCATGACACCCTAAGAAACGAGAGAAATCCATTGGTCAGTAATCGAAACGGCGCGGCGGGCAATAATCCGACAACGCGGCCGGGCGAGTGAAAAAAAACGTCTCCCGAGTGAGAAAAAAAACGTCTCCCGTTAGACAAAGAAAAAAAATCGAAATCTCCAGGATAGGCGTTAAAAAATAAAAAACGCCCGTAGAAAATAGTCCGGCGGTAAGGTAATTGATTTTATTTTTACGATGGATCGCGAATACGTGAAAACCGTATGGATTTTCGAAATTATTTTTATCGATTTTCAGGTGGGGACCATTTTACCCGTCCTCGGGAGTCCTAATATCATTATGAGATTCTTAAAAACGTATGACACCCATTCTTCAAGAATCTAATCGGCGCGGTCGTGCAATAATCCAACAATATAGTCGAGTTGAAAAAAAAAACCGCGTCACGTGCGAACAAAAATCGATATCCGCGGACATTCGTAAAGACGTTTATTATTATTTGTTTTACGACCGATTGCCAATTCGTGAAAACTACATGTTATTTGGAAATGAATTTAATTGGATTATCGATGGCAAACGTTCAAACGCAGAAAACCGCGGGTCTTTGGGTAGTCGGATTCGTTTTATATACGTATTTTTCTTCCGAAAACAATTAAACTACGTAAAGATCGAAAGATTTATCCGATATCTCAGGCACTGGACGGTTGTTCGTCCGCGCTGGCGAAGCGATAGTTCTCCGGAGCGACCGGAAATCTCCAAGGATCGAATGCAACGCCCCGTAAAAGAAAGTGAAGAAACGCATCGCGTACCAACACGCGGCGCGGCGGCGGCGTTCTAAATTTATAACGCGATTAATATGCGCTGCGGCCGCCGTGCTCCGGCGGTCCAGCCGATGTGTAACGTTTATTTTTATACGCCGTTCCAGACCCCCTCCAAGTGTTTCCAGACGCGGCGCTGCACGGGCGTTATCTATTTTTATTAAAAACGCGGCGAACGGGCGGAGGAGCGGGAGGGGTTTGTTTGAAATCCGATGTTAAAACAATAATAATATAATATGAGAAATCCTTTGGCTCCCGCACAGCATCCGCAGCTGGCGGCGCGCGGCGAGTTTATTTTTACCCCGTCCGACGACGGGTTGGCCGAGGGCCTACGAGCGAGATCGGGTGAGCGGTGGGGGGGGGGAGGGGAACCCGCTGTCCTATTTTCAGGACGCTACCATTTATGGTCACGAATTCCGGGGGTTCGGAGATTCGTTCTCGCGGGACGGTCGGAAAAAAGCGTTTCGAATGAATTTTCGGGAAAAAAAAAAAAAAACGTCGCGTCGCGAACGGATATCGCGTGAAACCGTTGTAAATAATTATACTAACTTGATGACGGGGTCTGCCGACGATGGACGGGAAGACGGCACGGGGTGCGTCGTCTCCGGCGAAACCGGCCTTGCACATACCGGAGCCGTTGTCAACGACCAAAGCTGCTACATCATCGTCACACATTTTGCTGGTTTGGGTTTTGTAACCTGGTGAAAAAGAATAAAATAAATAATAATAAAATACAAATGACTAACGATCGCGTATAATAAGCACACGCGAAACGAACGGATAAATGTTTTCAAGCAACGGGCGCGGAGACGCCGAGCAGTAACACTATAGTGGATCAAAAAGTGAACCGTCTCGATCGCATGAAATCGAACGCGAACGGATCTATTACAAAATTATTATGTATAGCCGTCCGATTTATTTGAAACGATTTTGTTATTTTCTTTCGATTCTTTATCTCACGCGTTTCTCGACTTCTCCGCACGCGAAAATATTTATCGCGGCGAATTCCTTCGATCGTTCGCGATCGGAAAGTGTAAGAAAAAACAAACGATAAGTTTGAATGTAAATTACGAGCGCAAAGACAGAGAGCGTATGTTTCGAAGTTCGAGTCCGCGATCAGTACACAACAATAATATTATCGTGACGAGGAGAGAGCGACGGAAAACACTGGAATAATATCGCGCCGCCGTCCGACGATAGTGGACGAATGAAAAGCGAAAAAAAAATTCCTATCGACGCGAGTCTACGGATTTTCGATAAAAAAAAATCGTATCGATTTCCCGTTTCGAATGCTCGGACGAAAATATTATTTTATATTCAAACGACGTAAGACCGTCGTCCGGTCGTTTCGAAATCGCGCACACACACACACACACACACACACCCGACGCACTGGTGTTGCACGTGAAACGTTTATAGTTACTCACCGGTCTAAGGATGAAGAGAAATCGAGTGGCGGCGGGTCTGCGGCTGTCGTGGCTGCTGATCCTGTGTGGATGCGCTAATGAACGAACTGCTGGCCGGTGCCGGCGGTTTTATAAACGAGCTCGGTCCAAAAATACCGGCAGCCGCCGCCCATACATGGCCATGCGACGGGGGGCACAAAACACTATTTTCGGGGCGCCGCCGGTGCGGCCGCGGCGCAACAGCCCTACGCTGCCGGGCCCGCCATATATGGCTCGGGCCGGCGACCCTTCGTCTCAGCCGCCGCCGCGTCCGTATAACCCGGCTCACACGGTATACTACAAGATCGCGCGCACGCGCACACACGCCGCACGAGCCTACGCGCCTCGCACACACATTATTTTTACAATAAACACGTACTATAATAACGATCGCACGTTTATTACACACGCGCGCGGGCGAGCGCATTTTCTCTTTCATTGTCGCGCGCGCGCGGCGCTTAGGCCGGGGAAGGGGGGGGGATCGTAAATCGTGGAAAATTCGAAATTTTTTTCGAACCTCCGAACGATTTTCGTTTATACCCCGTCTTCTATTTTTACGACGACGCGAACTCTCAATGACCCAATATGGGGACACCCACGGCGCGGCGGCGGGACGTTATAGTTTTACGTCGTTTTTATTATGACTACGGTTTTTTGCCGACGACTCGTCCGGTCCGATTGAAAACCTATTCGTCAAACGGTATATTATTATATTGTACACCGGATACTGCGGCGATCGATTCGCCACTGCCGGAGAACAACGACGAGATAAATCCACGTCGAAGTCGAATCAAAAGCGGCCGTGTAATAGCGGGAGAACCTCGAATAAACCGAAATCAAGATGTTCATTATGAAAATCGTAACTTTACAATTTTTGTAGGTTGATTTTTTTTTTAACTTTTACCAACGCGTCCTGCGACTTCGATTCGACGACTCGATAATAATATTATGTTGTTGTAGATTTTTTTTTTTGTTTCCACGTGTATTATCGCATTACGATCGCGCGCGCGGGTCAAGTCACGCGAATTCCGATCACTCAGCGACGTTATCGTTGGCTCGACTTTAATAGGATCGCTCGCCAGTATTATATAATAAGCGCTGAAGAATTTCGTACAAACGTCAATCGGCGGCGGCCGATACCCTCGCGACATCAATATCGCGTATCGAATAATGAATTGTTTTGAAAAGCAACAAAATTATAATAAAGCCGCGGCTCGACGCGCGCCCATCGTCCACGCGCTAACGACGTGTTTCTGGCGTCCCGTGTTTTGCCCGCAGCATAATTTATTACACGACTTTATCGTCATTTTTATTATTTTTATCCCGCCCGGTTTGTTGGCCTGACGAACTCGAACCGACACTTGTAAATTATAATATTTATTTCATAAACACATGACGGCAAAACCCATAAAGTGGCAAAACCACTCGGTGTAATACATTTGGGTATCGCAAACAATTAGCAAGCAATGATACGCGTATCGCTTGTTTACCACTTTGTTGGCATTTTCAGGGGTATTTTTCGTGTCGTAAGCACAGGCGATTTCGCACTTGAGATCGGTCTCGCGCCCGAGTCAGATTTGTATAATCGAGTTTTTTTTTAATGTGGGGAACGTAAAATTATTTCAAAACGTAAACTGTAAATATTTGATTTGATTTGAGTAAGTTATAATATTATTTATCTATTTTTCGAGTGAAATACACAGCTAGTGCAATAATGGCGCAAAAAAATCGCTACGATTGTAAGATGAACGGTTTGTAAACGTAATAATAAGACACATACCCCCGCGATTTTCCCGTTCTACTCGAATATTCAAAATAGACACCTACTCACCGTAGCCGTGTGCTGTGCTCTTGTGCAAACTCGCGTGTAATAGGCCAATTTTACATCGTTTAGTCTTGTGTGCGTTTTAAATTGTAATATTTTCTATTTAAAGCTTCCCGTATCGATTTGCCCAGAATCGTCGCTTTAATCATGATCTATATTCGAACAGCAAAACGTTTATTTATTTAGGCGATTCGTTTTTGTTTTCTCAATCTGATTAATAATGCATTTAATTTTAGCTGCCAGCTTAAAACGAAGGGAAAATACGCAATAGTCCATAGTAAACTACCATATTGTGTATGTGATGTTTTTCGAAAATCAATAGGTACTCGAACCAAACAGTGTTATTACTACTTACCGTGTTCTGTGTTCGATTTGAGTTTGAACATTCGAAGGGGTTTTCGTCGTTTGAAAATCGTATTGAATTTGTCAACCGCCATCCTACTGCATACGTATATCGTAGGCTGCAGACACCAGATACACATTGTAATTATAATTAAAAATTGTTGGGCAGGTACTTGTTGTCAGTTATAATTGCTATTTGCCAACGGATCATTCGATCACGTGGAAAAAACTACCTGTGTAAATAAATAGATCGTATTAAAATTAAAAAAAAAAAAACATAGTATAATATTCGTAAAATACCGCCTTCAAACGATTCGTGCGTGATGATTTAAAAATTGTAAAATTTGACGAGGGCTTGTGCAATCCACAACGGATAATTATTGTGCAATTTCACGAGTCGAACGTTCGTAGGTAAGTATTTATTTTTATTTCCCGCATATCGTCTTTAATAATATGACAGCAATGATAATTATAATAATTAGGTAGGTATACTCGTGTCGAGCTGTTTAACTTGAGATCATTTCGACTACCTGATTAATTTGTGATATTATAATTCGTTGAAATAATAAATAGTGAATAAGTAAATAACTAAATTGTCGTCATTATGAATCTCGTGAAATCCCGTTTTTATGAATAAATCAAAGCCATGGCGATGTAAAAGCATTCTAGCAAATATACTTTTCAAACTTGATTAGAAAAAAAAAAAGAAAAAGAAAAGATAACAATAATTTTATGTTATTGATTCGTAAAGAAGTCAGTGCAGGAAAATTTTGAAACAAAAGTCTGGGAAAACCTTTAACTAAATACATTTATATGAACGCAATCAGGGATGGATTGACACGTACTTACAGGTAAAGTAGGAATCTGCCTAGAGCCCGGAGAATTCTGAGTGGCGCAACAATGAACTTTGTTGTGCATTGAAGCATATCGTTTGAAACCTTAAAGTATTGACGAATTAACCGATCATTTTCACTCTCCGCTGCAAGAGAGCTCGAAAAAAAATAAATATTCGAATATTTCATTAAAAATATCAGTTTTTTAAAAAAAAAAAACGCTGTAGTCAATTACTTCGGCTTCTAAACGCTTTTTTCAATATTAGTGCAAAAGGTTTGAGGTATGGCGTTCGAGTAATCAAATCCGTTGTATTTGGTAAGTATATGGTGGCGTTGAAGGGAGTCTGGAAAATCTTGCCCGCCGTAAGATTTGGTCTCGATTCCTGAGGAACGATCAATATAGAACACTGTTGTGTTTATTGACTTTTTTGTTCGTTTGGTAATTAAATGCACAATAGATTTAAATGCTCGAACGGAGCAACGAAGGTTTAAAATATATTACCATTAATATATAAAATATATTACCATCGCGCTTCGAGTACGATACCCGAATCAACTTTATATATTACAAACAAAACTTTACTATAGTCGATTATGTCTGTTTTAAAAAAAAAAACAAAAAACAAAATTTCAACAATATTTGTCATCGTTTGGCCCGGATAAACGACTTTTGTTTTTAAACGTACGAGGGTGTGACGGTTAAAACACAAAACATATTATACGTTTAAAATGAAAATTAAATTTCTATTAAAAATTATCACGCGCAGTTCAAAACTCTGAAAATCGATCTGTCTCTTTTTATTCGTATTGTTGTCATAATACGAGTAGTATATATATATTATATATATATATATATATATATATATAGCGCGCGGTGTATGTATTTGTATACAAAGGCGGCCGCAAAGTGTACACAACCAATAGAGTGAATCGGACATTTTTCGTTTAGGTCGTAGGCAGTTGTCCAAATTCTGTACGGAGGTTTATTTTTTGATTGACCATTGGCGGCGGCGGTATACGTTGAAAGCGAAAGCTTAAGGCGTAATTCGTGCAGTTCCAAGGCGAACGATAACACTCAATACATGTGTATAAAAAAGCAGAGGTTGTTTTTTATTTTTTTCAACTCTTCTCACACGAAATACGCGTGCGATCGCTGTCGCGTCGCGTCGTTTTGTATTCTCTCGACGCGGCGCGGTCGTCGCGTGTAATTCTCACCGCGTCGTCGTACACGCGCAACGAAACATAATATTATCACGGTTATGTACTTGTGTTCTTTTTTTGATTTTTTTTTTAAATTTTTGTCTTTTTTTCAGAGTCTGCTCGGCTCGCCCGACGATAATATTAAGTATTTCTATATATATATAATATATATATAAAAAAAGATAGAGCAAGAGAGACGACGATATTCGCAAACCGCGATCGACGACACGAACACGAAATAGTAAAACGGCACGCGAATAATTATTATTGCCACTAATAATAGAAACAATGAAATCTCGCCGAACGTTGTGTCGTCGTGTATCAAACGTGTGCAATATATTATGATTAATTATTAATCCGACGTCGATTCAGACTACGATCAGTAGCGAAGATGCGAGGGGGTGTAGGGGGTTAAAACCCCTCCGGCGAAAAAATTGTCGTTGTGTTTGTTCGACGATAAATCGTGGTTTCGACAGACGTCACTTGAATTGCTTTATAAATACGTACACGATCTCTTTCTCGTCGCTAATATAATCGATAATTCGTTAACATAAAATATGTATAAATACGTATATGAAATAAGTGTTGGCAAATTATTATTATTGGTTTTGAATTTTCTAAAAACGGGGTTTAGGTGCCTCTCCCCCCCCCACCAGGGCTGGATCAAGGGGGGGCTAGGGGGGGGCTATGGCCCCGGGCCGCAAGTTGAAAGGGGCCACAGTGTGTCAACTCAATTTTTTCAAAACATTATTATAACTTATAAATTTTAAATTTATGTCATATGAAAATGGACTATGGACTTGGATACTTCATTACCGACACGCAAGACCCAATTATAGGTATAGTGGTCGTAATAAATCAGAAGAAAAAAAGGAAATTGTTTTAGGTGAAAAGGCCTCAATAAAAGTAATAGCACCCCTTAAATTATGACCATAATCCGGCCCTGCCCATCACACAGCAAAAAGAAAGAATCGCGTCCACGCCATGGATCGGATCCGCGAGCGCGCGCGCGCGTAAAAATAAAATATCATAATCGACGCGAATCACAGCGGATCGCGCGAAAACGTCGTACGTTTTTTATCCCCCCGTGACCGTCGTCGCCGGTCGTATTTTCTCACGTCGTCGTTTCACTGCGAGAGCCGAACAGACGACGCGGCGGCCGTCGGTTATTACGCGCACAACACACAACAAAACCTATTTAAGACATGCAGGAGACACGCGTCGCCGTAGTGGGAGAGGTATGTGCGGGGACGGTGCCAAAACGAAAAGAAAAAAAAAAAAATCCTTTTGGTCCATTTTACTACTCCCGAGTATATTTTCGGTCAGTTAACACGTTCAGTTATGACGTGATCAAGCGAAATCCGTTACAGCGTATGTTATACGCGCACACGCACACACACACACACACACACACACAGACACACACTCGTCGTCGGTTTCTATTTTTCTGTTCAAACCACGCCGGCACACGGGGTACGGACGATACACACTGTCCGGTCCGACCAGAGTTTTTTTTTTTTTTTTTAGTGCTTTCGAGTTTTTTAACCAACGACGAATTCTCGACGACAGATTCGTTTCTTATTTGGGTTCTTGTCGTTTTTCGTTTTTCTTTCGAAGTGTTTCGAAAAGGTTTTTCTTTCTCGTTTGTAAGTTTTTATACATATTATAATAACTGGACAAATCGACGCACCGACGACTCTCATGTGTGGTATATAATAATATTATAATCATTTATACTTGGGCGCGTCGTGTGTCGCATACGCGCCGTTGTAAAATAATTATTCCATTTTTCCACCTGACTTTCGGTTCGTCCTCTGTATCGTTCGGAAAAATATAACAAAAATATCGTTAACTCTAACGTTAAAATCTAACAACGTCATTTTTTTTTTTTTGTTCTGGTCACGCCGACGTGTGATATTATGTACGCATTTCTTTTCGACCAATAATTTTTCTTCGAGTATTTCTGAAATGATCCAAATCTTTGCGATTCTAATTTGTAATTCTTTCTTTTCTTTTTTTTAACACTAAAGTTAACACGCGTTCGGAGGAAAATATCAATAAACGCTCGTTATGCGATAACATATTTTTTAAGTCAAGTCTGCAATAACAAGCACAGATAATATTATAATATTTACCTTTTTTATTAAGTTCTTTTTTTTTTGTTTTCCAACGATCCGAGTACGCACGCAATAACAACAGAGAGACATCGATTGAACGCTTAAACACTCGCCCCCTACAACGTAAACAAATCAAAAAAATTAGAAAGTGTCAAACGAATCGCCCCGTATATTATTAAAACGCTAAAAACTAACCGCGTGTTCTAACAGGTGGGGGCGTCAAAGTCATTATTTACACGTCCCTGACCACTTGGTCGGAATATTATTCATCAGCGCGCAGCTCGCGGTCATTACAATTACCTAAATCTAACTGCTCCGAGACGAAACTTTTCCGTAACGTGGGGGGGAGAAACCGTCTTTTTCCGCGCCGCACACTCGTCGAAAACTGACAGTTTTGTAATCTGCAGTGTATATAAAACGTCGCGCGCGCATATTGATTTCCGTTGTAATACACCGGTAAGCACTTTATGCTCTCAGATCTTTGTGTAGTTTGTCACCGCTCGTAGGAGAACGATATTATTAAAACAAACGCCTAATACCTGATTCACACCAATAACTTGTGCGAAATCCGACCTAACGCATGATATTCAAACCCGAGCACGTGGGAAATTCATTAAAACGACGCGTCTTTTCGGTTCGGAGACACGTTAATATGAAACGCGTAGGAAAACCTATGTTTAAAATTTAAAAAAAAAAAAAAAAAAAAACCAAATCCGTCTAACATCAACGTGTTTTGTGTGTTGGAAATCTAACGACCACTAACAGATAAATCTGCGAACGATTCATTAATAACGATTTTGACGAAAACACTTATATTCTGAAGTATACAACAAGGATCGTTCGATATTGATCGACAAACAATTTATTCAATATCAAAAAAGGCCGTATTATATTGTAATTCTATAGGCACTCAATATTATTATTATAATCGTATACAGTATGTTATGGTAAAGTATAACACAAGCAACTAAAAAATATTTAAATTTACTATTTAAAAACACTAACATCCTACAACATTGTTGAGCGCTTAATTTTTGTGTCGAATTAACGAGTTAAACTAATAATTCGACCACAGTAGTATATTATGTTATAAAATGGACTAATTAATGTAATCAATAATAATAATAAAAAAAGATTGATTAGAGTTTTATTTGATTATAAATTTTATATTGAAAAAGGACTTTGTCACTAACCTATTATGAACTGTTAAACGCGTGTACTAAAATAATACTATTACGCTTTATACGAGTATTATTATGTTTTACCTTTTATATACCAACGCTTTGCATATACGTATTCACGCGTCGCACAATTATTGTACAATTTTAAACAGTAATTATACAACAAAGTTTTTTTGAATCAAAACTTTTGACCCATTTCCATCAAACCGTCTGATGAATACGTATAGTTTATTATATTATATTTTATTTCAGCTATGCCATTAAAAAAAAAATACTCGGTACCTACGCAAATAGTAATAGTATTAAACCCTTAAAAGTATAGAATTAAATGGAAATCGTTCGAACGTTATTATAGTCACTATAATCACCGAGTCACTGTAATCGATTTTTCAATAAAACCTACTGTTTGATGCGTTATTTCATTCAAAGATTCTCTCTGTAGCTGTGTGTTTTGATATGAATTTTAAAAAATGTTATTAATCTCTGTCTATTCAACGAGTATTTATACCTACTGATATACCTACGTCTGTTTTAAAGTTCTGTACAAATCCGACGAAACCAAATTAAAAAAAAAAAAAATTAAAAAATATTATTACAATAATTCGTACCTGATACGTTCGTATACTGAATACTCGAATACGTGTACACAGTGTTTGTTTTTGGTGTGTTGATTAAAGTGTTCGCCCACAAAACATTTGATACTATTATATTCAACAAAAACATATCATAATAGTCAATAGGTACCCGTTCGCTTATATTACAAGTTAACTCGTATAAAATGAATTTTTTTTGTTGTTGGGATTTACGCGTTTTAGATCGATACAACTAATAGAGTGCTGCGTAACAATGTAAACAACGAGTAGAAACCGAACGCAGCAAAATCCACTCGACACGGGTATTTTTTAATAATTTTCAAAACTACGAAATTATACGTCTCATGTTTATGCGGGGTGAAAATGACGTCTCGTCGCGGCATCGTATAACTAATAAATAAATCGGTTTATTATAAATAATCTACAACATCGGGATAATAATACGTTCGGTAATTAAGTATGTGAAACATTTTAAGTGATTTTAATAAGGCACCAAACTTTAAACCGATAATAAATAATGATAAACGCTATGACGTCACAAGTATCAAAGGAAATGATGGACTCTTTATAATAAAGTTACCGAAGGACATGAAAATTTAAAAGTTTTCATAACGAGCTCGCGTAATTAGTGGAACAGAGATTAAGATAAAACAACGGATTGTTTGTGGACTTTATGAAATGGATTTTGTAATTCAAACGCTCCAAATAATTTGGGACAATCAATGTTATTGTTCAGAGACTTACGTTTTTATATTAAAATAATCATACTCTTTTTTTAAATAGACGTGGTAATGTAATATCATAAACGACACATCTAATATTATCTCGAGTAAGCGACTCTATAGACGTGAAAGTAGATGTGAAAAAAAAAAAAATTAAAGAAAAAATCATTTTCTAAAACGGTATATAAACAGTCGGCAAGTCGAATCGACAAATAGTCGATCAATTAAATTATACTCGTAATAGACCAGTGTCAGGTAGAAATGAATACTTAAACGATAATATAACGGTAACCGATCACGAGAATTGAAAGGTATCAAAAGCAGTTTGGAAAATTGTTGTTTAGCATGATTGGCTAAAAATTAAAATTAGAAACGTAGCATAATGTTGTACGATTTATTTCGTACCGATAATCTGGGCGTAGAAATTAAAAACGAGCTGGGAATCAAAAGCAGCGATGTCGACATGTATTGGTTCTTAAAGTAGTGTCATCATAATTTTTAGCATAAACCCGAAATCGTTTTTCAATGTGACATATTTAATTCGAGTGAAAACGCGATCAGTTTCGGGGGGGGGGGGGGGGGGGGCGAACCGCGCGAGCTCTTTTCGGACGTATC
Source organism: Drepanosiphum platanoidis (assembly GCA_948098885.1). NCBI lineage: Eukaryota > Metazoa > Arthropoda > Insecta > Hemiptera > Aphididae > Drepanosiphum > Drepanosiphum platanoidis. The sequence continues at coordinate 18,603,017 of OX402532.1, read as the reverse complement.
GGGTTCCCGACAACATTCGCGCACGCATTAATCTTTGCACATTTTAATATTACAATATAAAATATAGTAGGTACGCGCCGCATTTAAATCCTATGCCTGAGTACCTCGACCATTGCCAACTGTCCTCGTCTGTTTAATACATTATTAAACGTAGAAATCGTAAACTATACGTAATGCCAAAAAGGATGGAAAAAATCGATTGACATTTTTCATCCAAAAATTTTTACATCCCTCTTATAATTTTAAACAATCGTTATCGATTTATATTTGGGGTATTTTTCATAAAAAATTGTATTTGATAAAATATAACGTATTAAAAAAATGTAATGTTTTACGATTATATAACAGAGATGTTTATTATTGTTTTTTTTTTTTTTTCATATGAAACGAGTATTTTTAGTATTTTTAAAAACGCAGGCATAACTCTAATTATTTCGAGCCACTTCGACCACTGCCGACACACACGAGAACCATGATTTTTCAAAAAAAAAAATTATGACACGATTTGTCGAGAATCATTACTACGTAGGTATACGATGATATATGTTAAAAATATGCAACTATCCGGTGCGTATAACTACCGACTACTTACAATCTACGTAATTAAAATAACCACGCGTGTGTGATTTTATTTTAAAAACCAAATTCGGAGTGCCAAAATAAGTAGGACAGTAAGGCGAGTGAGTACTAGTTATTTTTAATAAGCTAGCACCTGTTGACATTTTGGAGACGGCTGCCATTGAGTGGTATATATTGTGTACACGTCAGGTAAAATATAGAACACGTATGATCCGACGGATCGATATCAAAACAAACGATTTGACGGGTTTTCTTTTAAACCGAACACGCGTATATACGTATAAGCACGTGGAGTTTTTATAGACTTTAGAGCTGACTAAACGCAATCGGGGCGGCATTGGCACACCGAAGTCCTCTCCGAATATGTTAATCAAAGTATAGCGCTATAGGTGGGAGGTGGGAGGGGGGGGGGAGTTAAAAACAGTTTTGAAAAAACAAATTGGGTTATTAATCACAGGGGGGTATTAATTTATCATAATTAACGACTTGATAAAAAGTATATACGGAAATACGAATGTCTAAACTGACAAACTATCGATCCATTATGATATTTTTAGCCTACTCGATATTTGTAGCAGAAAAAGAAATGAAAAAAAAAAAAACGCCGTGCTCTAGCAGTGTAAATAATAATCGAAATATCTACGGAAGAATTATTTGCTCTAGGCTCCGAACGATAGTTTTGTTTTTTCATTGATCAAAGTTCCGCGCGCCGTGTACCCCGAAAGTTTCGCGCGACAACTTTTTATAGATCGGGCGCAGATGGTACTTTAGATCGCATTATTATTCTATAGTTTTTTTTTTTGTTTTTTTTTTTCAATATAAAACGAGAAAGCCGAGAAAAGAACTTGAAGTCATATATCGTTGACATATTTTATCCCGCGACCGTTAATATTTCTTTCGATATTACGAGTAAAAGGAGAGTGTTTTTTTTTTCTTCACTTTTTCTTTTTAACCTAATTCAACGGCGAAATCGATTATTTTCACAGACATAGAGAGGGTGGCGTTTCCATTCTTCTATTTCGTCTGTGATTTTCATTTAATATTTTACACCGTCCGGATCGTTTTCCGAATCCGACGATTTTTCAAGTGGCCAACGTAATAACAAAAGACTCGACCGGACACCTTACAGTAACGCCCATAGAGTTGTGAGTTTTTTTTTGCGATCAAATATGCGCTTTTGATGTTTATTTTTGATTATTATATTTGATCTTTATTGTCGATTCGTAAGAAAATAATAAAAAGGGACGGTCTACTTCATAATATATTGAGTTAAATAATAATTGATATACAACTAACTACCGATTCTGTAATTCTGCCTTTGGTAATAAAATTGTTCATCGACCATTGAACGTTGTACGGCTTGCGTTCAAGTGTTTCAGTGGAATAAACGTGAAATAATCATAATAATAACATTATAAACACTGCAAACACTAGTGTTCAATATACATAATTGACTGCGGTGTTATGACGAATAATCGCAGTCCGTTTGTTATTATTGTAAATTGTAATTAATAGCGCGTTTATATTATATTATATTGTATGCGCGCGTGTGCGCGAGAGTGTAAGCCATCCTACAGCGACGTAATTAAAATTGTTGTTGTATAACTTTTCTGATTCTTTTCCTTCTTATCAATTATCATTGTTGTTTGTTACTTTATACCTACTTTGCATATTTGAATAGAGGTATATTCAATACGTAAAGTAATACATATAAACGGTATAAAATCGCACAGGCTTTGGGTCGCCTGACGGGACGTAACGGAGTTGGAAATCGAATGAAAACGAGCAAATAACTACGACCAATACTACTGAATCCCCCCCTCCAAAAACCCGAACGAAGAAGAAATGAATAATCCAAGTCTGCGGTATAAACGATATAAACACAACCAATCGAGTTCACGCTTGTGAAAATTAAAATAATAAATTACGTGAAAAGTATAATACTATAAAATAATCAATTTAAACAAGTCTTACCCGAGATATTATAAAAAATTTATCGATTTATATAATATGTATATTGAAAGTACCTACTTATCGGTATTAAACGTGCAATGCGAACACATAGCGAATATACTATAAACATTTTTAATTATTAATAAATGAGTCTTTGAAAATTATTCACGAAATTCCTAATAAGCTGTCCATAGTCTTTGCTGTAGTTTGAACAAAATATCGAATACATATTAATATGTGGGTAGACATTTTATTTTTATAAGCATTTGAATAGATTTATAAATTTCGATTGAGTTTTAAAAAAGAAAATCCGTGAAAATTGCAAATCACATTGCATTACACTTGAAAGTTAAAAACAAATGCAAAATTAATTTTCAAAACCAGAAAGTTGTTATCACGATTACTCATAAAAGTTGTTGTTCGCGCTTTTATAGCTTTATAACAGGTGAGACAAGTTACCGTAAACTTTTACGAGCGTTCGAAAATCAAATCTTGACGAGATTAATAAAACAATAAGTAAACGAAAAACAACGATTTTCCGTCGATTTTATTTATTTATTTTCAGTGCTATCCGTTTGATAAAGATTTGCTCAACCTACTCGTATTTATTTAAGAAATCGCCAACGACACTTAAGCTATTTGGCAAACTAGGTATCTACCGCCTCCCACTAGAGAAACACAAGCTGGATTCGTCCACCCTCCTTCATTCGAAATCGTTTATCAAAAGCAATATACTACGTACTTGGTACAATGATTTCTAATTTACCAGAACAATACACCAAAATCAATCGCTCGCCCTCTGTGTTTTACCAGTCTTGTACACTTGTGTTTTAAAGTTAGGCGGGGGGACTCGGTGCATACCTATTGAACAAAACAATAAAATGGACTCGATTACCTATATTATAGTATAACAATTTTAATAATTGTTCCAGAATATCGATTATATAGTATGTAGGTATCTCAAACATAACCGGACGGTCATGGTTTTAGGCAGATTTACACTTTACACGTGTATGCGTGTGCAGTGTTTCGCGCGATTGAAACGAATACATAAAATGTTTAACGGTCGTATAATAACGAACGCCATAATTGGACCGCTTCTGAGGATGAAAATAGCACGCGCGATAATATAGGTATGCGCTGTATATTATGACTTGTACTGTAGTAATGATATAGTTTTCATTTTGCAATCTCTGCAACTCGATGTGAAACGTGTATTTATATATATATATATATATATATTTATATACATACATAATATATAAATATATATATATATATATATAAATGTGTATCACGTCCTTCGTTTACGCGCGCGCGCGTTTATATGTGTGTGTGTGTGTGTGTGTGTGTCCTAAGCCGAAATATATTTAATATTAAAAATAAAAAAATAAAAACTATTCACGGAGAAAACTGTGACGATCACTCGAGCGACCGTACACCGACGGGCTGACGATGACCGCAGCGGGTGACTGATGTTCGAACGAGCGTTGCATAAAGGAATTAAATCTGTTTATTTTTAATCTCACTAAAAATGTCGCAGATTATACTGTTAATTGTACGTTTCCTGACATTTGCCCAATTTCTTTGGTAATTTCGATCATATAGCGTGTGTGTGTATATACATTTATATATATATATATATTTATAGGCCGCTGCAGCATCAGTATTATACATGACCTATATACGGTCGGAGACGTACTCTAGGGGTTTGAGGAGAGAAGGGAGCAGCGAAAAATTGAAATCAAAATCATATTTTTATCATTGTTGATTTTCTTATTTAGATTTTCAAATTGAAATTCTGAGCTTAGGCTTTTTAATAAGATGACTTGAAAAAAAAAAAAAAACAAACAACTCTTAAACTACAAATAATATGAACGGTAATCAAAGATTGCATATTTAAATGAAACATCGGAGTTGGTAGAAAAAATTATTGTCAAGTACTAGTAAATAATTTTTCATCTCGAGATTCTCTCTAGACACTCTTCAATTTTTTTAATTCCTACAAGGAGAATCATTTACAGTAGAAAATTAAATAAATACCCTGTAATTAAATACATTATGGCTAAATCTATTGTAATTTACAATGTTAAAATGAAGCATCAAACCGTCGAACAATATCTAATGTTTTTGAGTTGCTAACTTGTTCGTCTTTAATTTATAAAAATTGTAAAGCTTGTACGATGAGAATATTTTGTCTACAAATTATTGCTTTGATATTAAACGATATACGTTAAAATTATTATGAAATCAAATACTTATATCATTATAGATTATGAATTTAATACCATACCCGTATAAAGTTACCATTAGAAAATGGTAAAAAAACAGAGTTCTCTCTGAAAATGTTGTTTAGATAAGATTTTAAATTATGTGAGTACGAAGATTGTTTTCTATAAGACATAAAATTACCGAAATAATGAGTGATGGTTTTCAATAAAATCAGAATGTACGGTTTCATATCAATTTTCCCAAAAACAATAAACAAGTAAACTTTTAAAAATATTAAGTTTAGCATCCAAATATTATTACGACTCTCATGACTCACCCAAAGTTAAAAAAACTTAATGTTATCTTGTCAGTTCGTAAATTAACAGTTCTTGTTCCAACCAAATGTTTTCGCTATGAAAATAATAATCCTTATTGGATAAGCACGATGTTGACTTTTATATATTCACCCTTGGTATGGTTTTTTGTATACAATGAATACAGAGATTTCTTGAACTACAAAAACAGACACGTTAAATCTACACAGAAAACCAACTAAAATTAAAAAAGGTATAAAATGAAGCCTCCTCTGTGTACAATGTTTGAAAATTAATTTTGATAATCGAATACACACCGCAGCTAAATTATAGTAATCGACCCATTATTTTTTAAATAAAACAAATGATTTATAAACTAAATATATCTAATTACACAACTGTTGCTTTGGTTGTATCCTTTGAAGTTCCAGGAGCACTCTATTCCAAAATATTACTAGTTTATACTGTTGTTGAGTAGGTACGATGAATTCATCGAATAACGAAAGATGAGACACTCCAACTGAAAGATCCAATAACCAAACTTTACTGATCTATGGAATGCATTAAACAGTAATTAACACATTACAATATTACACGAACAAAGCTTAAAAATCATAAACAACTAGAATTATTGGACGCAACCTTCAAATTGGCTTTCGATTACCTGTCGCTGGAACTTGCCAAAGTCTAAAAGGAAAATGAAATGCTTGCAATTCGTTTTGATGAATTAAAAAAAAAAAAACCACCCAGACCCTTGAAAACCATTCCTAGACATAATATATTCCTGTGTACTTGGACACATTTTAATGAAGCCAAGAATAGACTCTCTAAGAAAAACCAAATCTTAATGTTCAATGTTGTTGAACATTCTTTTGATACAGAAATTAAATGAGCCATCAAATATAAAATATTATTCATATTTATGTTTATACCTTACAAAAGAAATTTGAAAAAATGTAGAAGGCGGAATTTTGTTGATTCTATAATCGTGTATCGCTTGTTTTTTTTCTCTCATGTGGTTTGTAACAAATAAAAAAGAAGCATTATTTAAATATTTTGAATTCAAAATCAATAATATTAACTATTGTAAAAACACAAATTGTTTTTAAGGCACAAACTTTGATATTTTGCTAGCATGGAAAAAATGGACAAAATATGTATTGTTTTAACTAACCTATGAATAATTATTTGAATTCAAAGAGTACCAAACAACTAGATTCCTGCAAATTCATTTTCTTCATACATGTTTTCATTTTATTATCTAAACAAAAAACAAAAATACTAACTTATAACAGAAATTTGAATGAAGTATACGTATTAGTTTGTATAAATTAAACTAATCAAAAATTAGTAGTGTGTAAAGAAAACTTAAATATCCTAATTTTCACAAATTACAAAATTAATTCAAGTAAATTATTTTTTAAGTATTAATGAGATTAATTAAATTTAAATGCTTTAAATGCATAATTTAAGGTTAAAATAACCATTTCAATAAATTTTCTTGTAGATAATATCGTCAATTTTAACTTTTTTTGCCTTATAAACTTACATTTTATAACACTTAGAAATAATATAGTATTTAAAATGAGTTGATTCAATTATATAATTATTATACATTATTACTTAATGATTATTCAGAATTTTAAAATACTTAATAGTTTTGAAAACAAACTAAAAACTTTAAAACAAAAAGCTATTCAAACTATAGTACATGGAAAACTACAGGGTCCGGCGAAAAGACCTCCCGTATTTAGATTTTAACGCTGTGCGAGTTGTGCTGATACAACAGTGCAGAGGGTATAGATAGATAGTTTACATGCCATTTTTACATCCATACAAAATGATGATTACCCAAGAATTAAGTGAGAGAGATTTTGAAACTTGCAGAATTTCCGCAACAGAGCAGCAGAAAACCCTATGTAACCTCATCAACGACCACTTCACAGCCTTTATTTGTCAGTTTGGTGCGCCGTTGTCGAATTTGGTGTGATAGGTCCGTATGTTTTCAAAGAAATTTGGCTCAGGGTAAAGGTTAATTCGGAACGTTACTATCACATGATCAATGACCTCCTCCGACCTAATCTAATTATTTTATTTTATGTAAACTGGCATAGTATTTGTTATTTAAAAATAAAATAAATTTTTCTGTATCTTTGTTTGTATTTTTGTAACTGCCTTTTGAAATACGGGAGGTCTTTTTGCCGGATCCTGTATAATGAGAATAATATTAATAATAATAGTGAAAAATATAACATCAAAGTTTTTCCATAATTATGTATAAGTATTAAGATCAGGTAAACCGAAATTAAAATTTTCAAATTTTAATAAATCAATGAGAATAGGTGGTACCTATAATAGTAATTGAATATGTGTTGAAAGTCATAATTATTTTGTCATTTATATGACATCTAAGAAACAGTAAAATAATCATAAAAAATTTATTAAGATAATTAACAATTCATTTATTAGATTCGTCATAAAAATAAAATTATAAGGAACTAAAAATGTTAATTTTTTCTTTTACTTTTTTTTACCTTCACGGGTGATTCTTTTTCAATTTTGAACTCTTTAATACTAGTACTATCGGTTGTAATATTATCACATTTATTCGAAAGTCTTTGAGTTATTCTTGTCATCAGTGATGATCTTCGTTTGGTAGCGTCTTCTATAGTGTCAACAGGAAGTAATTGGTGATTTTCTAGTTTTTCCTTTTTAACTTGATTAGACATAATTATAGTCCCAGCTAAAGGGACAACATCTAAAACATAAAACAAAATCATACATTTAATACCACAAACAATTATTAATTACACATTGTAAGTTAACCATTTTTTAAATCTTTATTTAATTAAATATAAAAGGTAACATGTGGGTGCTTGTCGTAAGATAATAATTTAAATAATCTGACACAATGAAAATAAACAAAAATATGATATACAAGACTCTGATAAAATTTAAAGGATGGATAACTTGTTAAATTGTTCTTATAAATTTAAAATCAATGGACCATTGATTTTGAAAAATGATTCATATAAGAATAATAATTATTATATTATTAGAAATCTCTTAATATAGTATGTTGAACAAACTTATGCTAAAAAATATATAATACCTTATTTTTAATGAAAAATTACTGGGTTTTTGTTTAAGTAATTAATTTTGTCAAAATTTGGTCTTCAAACACTCGTAAAAATTGATTTTGACTTTTATGCGGTTATACACAGATATTCAAATAAAACAACAGTGAGGAATCTTAAGGAATATTTTAATGTCTAAATGACGACGGGAAATTTTCAATTATTTAAATTTTAAACAAATACTATTAAAATATAAGCTTCCAATGAAATATATTTGAAATAATTATAGCTTTAGATTTCAAATATTTTTATATTGCTTTAAAAACAAATTGTAAGGAATTTTGTATTTAATAACCTTTGTAGAACATCAAGAATTAAAAATATTATTAAAAATTACTCGGTTAAAATTGAAAAAAAATCAAAAATTCAAATGAAAATATGATAGAAAATGCACTAAAATATTTTGAAAAAGATAAAGTATCTATGAACTGCAAATATAAATTGTTCAGTGAACATTTAAATTTCCTACAACTAATTATTTTAGAATAACGACAAAGTGAATCCTCAATTATCAGGTAAACGTTTGGGAAATCGTGTGCAAAATTACCACTTCCAAGAACCAACAAAAAGACAAAATTTACTACCAGAAGCCACCACTAAATTTGCTCATAAGATCATATAGTCTTATAGTCATCTGTGAGATACAGAAAAAATAAAAATTAACATCATGGTAAAATCAATAAATTTCTTGCTTTAGCCAAAATCTAAAAATATTAGGTATATATATATATTAACAAAAATGTCGTAAAGGTACATACTTAATGATAAATTTTTTGTATTTTCACTAGGAGTCAATATTGTAATCTGTGTATCTTCTTGACTTCTATAAGGTATCATGTCAACTTTATTAGACATTTTGTTCTTAATATATAATTTACCGGATTCAGAGAAGTTGATTGTTTGTTCACGTAATTCATTTATATTTACCTGCAAAATAAACCAATAACAATTATTAGCCATATCTAAATGAAAACAAGTATATTCATTTTATATTACTACACAACACATATAGGTAGATAAGTGGATGTATTTATTAATTATGACCTATGGGTCAAGAAATTACAATATTATAAATATTGCAAATATTGCAAATATTTTAGACTTCAAAATTACAACATTCTATTTTATTAAGTAGTGCACATATTTTTAATAATAGAGAAATGGCTTTTCTCATATATCCGTATTATGTCAAACTAATAGTTAACACATAAATATTATAATTGTATAACATGAATAGAACTTATATTTTTATAATTCTTTAAGTTGCACTTTAAGGTTAGGTATTTAGTTAAGTTTATTTTTTGATCGATACTGGAATTTTGAATTAAAAAAGTCAACTCTTCATAATTATTTTGGATCAACAAAGTATACAAGTATTATTTAATACATGACTTTTCTCATTGTTCTTGTCGACCAAATCGAGTGGACGAGGAATAGTTTGCCTATACTATACAGTATACTCACATCATCGGGACATTGTAACGTCCAAACTTCGTAGTCATCTTTTAGATCTTCAGAGAACAAAACGCCGTTTTCCCTGTTCAATTGAGACCTGTTCAGCTGAATAAACTAAAATAATAAAAATAATATCCGTGTAAATATATATATATATATAGGCTCGCCGGTTATAATAATAAATACGAAAAAACCGCCCCACGGTGGCTAGCTTACGGGTTTTTCAATTTCGGCCGTGGACACCAGGTCCTCGTCGTAGTCCGTTTCGTCGGGTTCCTCGCTCACGCCAAACGCCATGCTGGCCGTCAGCGAGAGCCGGCTGGAGGACACGACGGACGTGTTGGACTTGAACTTTTTCCGTCTGGATTGGTCGGGCGAAACGGCGTCAGACGACGAACACTTGCGCTTGGGCACGTGCACGTTCATCTTGGACACGTCCTTGATGGTGCCCGTCATCTCGACTCGGCGACCGGACGAAACGAGGCAACCGCGGGCCGACGACGACGACGACGACGAAGAAAAACACTGCCAGCGGTCCCGGAAAAACACGTGAGCGAGCTGAACGGCGAGGTATTGTGTATGTTTCGTAACCCCGTGCGTGTCTGTCTCTGTCGGTCTCGTCGTCGGCGGCGGCGTGTTATCTCGTCGGCGCGCGCGATAACGAGGGGGAAAAACAGCTGATGCCGTCGACGACGGTTATCCGTTACGAAAACCCTCCCCCCCCCGCACCCGGAATACATAAAAGCCGGTGTACCCCGCCGCGCCGCCGAATCGCTCTACATGTCCACACCGTTTGCCGCGAACCGCGCACGTCGTCCATTCACGACTATCCGACTCGTACGCGTTGTGCCGGCAGCCGAACGGCAGAGACGCACGCACGCCCGTTGAAAACCTCGTTGTTGTCCGGGATCCAGATTTGCGCGAGGCCATTTTCTCCGCGCCAACGGCACACCACGTACGTATTAACAACGAGCCCCGCCGCGACGGCCGTGTGACACGCGCGCGCGCGCGCGCGCGAGCTCCGCGGGTGTCGCTCTGCCGACCCGGCCGGGTGGCGCACGCGTCCCGCGAAACGTGCCGGGCGGCGTAAACGGTCGTCGCGTTTCGATTTCGTTCGATCCGGAAATCGTGTGCGAGCCAAAAGAAATCCGGTCGCACGCGAGCCCCGCGCGGCAGAGACAGACGCCGAGTGTTTTTCGCGTTCGCCCTTTGTACCCCTCCTCCCCTCCCCCCCCCCCGCGTGGCATGGAAGTCGGGGCCGTGTCTCCGTGTACCACGTTTTGGCGGTAAAATTTAGTCTAATATGTTGGTTGTTTTTTTTTTTTCGACCACTTCGTTTGTCCAGTAGCGTCCATCGACGCACGCCGCTCTGAGCGCGTTTAAAAACGTTCATTTTCCCCGGCGAATCCCTCTCGTTGGCATACGATTACCCACTTGCCACTTGTTAGATCACTGACTGTAACAACTTGGCCCGACCCGCTTGTTCGTGTCTATCGTTTCTATTAAGTATCGATCTATTAAGTTTTCCTGAAAGTACTACAAAGGCCTAATAACGTTTTCACCGTTTTTCCAAATAATTTCCATGTTGATTTTTCCCTACGATTTTAGGCGTTCTGATTAGTTCCTACCTATTTGAAAATAATGTATACCGTTGGTTCTTATAATTTTCTATTTTTTTAGTGATTATCGCTTTAAGAATGGCTGGTAAAAAGAAGGGACCAACCAAAGCTGTTACCAAGAAAACTGCAAAAACTACTGCTGATCAAGAAAAATCTGATGGTTTGAGCAACTTGTCTGAAGTGACTGAGTAAGTATTTTATTCACTTTGTATAAATTATTTTGATGACTATCAACTATTTATATTGGTAATCATAAAATATGTATTGGGTTTTTCATAGATAAAGTTTAATCATCTATTACAGTGCTTCTCAACCTGTGGTAAGCGTACCACTAGTGGTACGGGGAAAGCTCTTGGATGGTATGCGAAGAAAATTTGTAGTTTCTAATCAAATTTCAATTCCATACATGTAAAATAACGTGTATATATTTTTTATGAGCAAAAAAAAAAAAAGGTTATTAAGTGGTACGTGAAAATTGTTTAACTGTATACGCGTGGTACGCGAATATAAAAAGGTTGAGAACCGCTGATCTATTATGTACTTTAATAAATAATTGATTATTGTTTTAAAAATTATGTTTACATTTTTTCTAATAATTCTATTTAAATTTGGATCTATTTTATTGGATAGTTAACATAGAGATTAATATTTAGAAATTTAGATTTTATAATAATTCATCAAGTTGATAAGTAATTTATTCAGATAGTTATATTAAATACTAAGCTTATATTTTATTAAAATTTGATAAATCCTTCGTAAGAAATGTAATATTTATTTTGACCTATTTATATACAAATTAAGTAGGTACCTAACTTATAAGTTTTTTTATTTTCATAATAAGTATTTGAATTCTATTTGATTTTTAGAGAATCTAAAGAAGTAAATGGTGTAACGAATGTTGAAGTAGATAAACCAGTTACAACAGTTTCAAAAACTAATGGGTAATTAATTTAATTTACTTACAATTTTAAAATATTTAAAATTCTTTCTTTTTTTAATTTGCAGCAAAGAAATTGAAAATAAAAAAAATCTGAAAAAAGGCCAGAATAAGAGTGTAGAAGATGACATTCCCAATGATAAACAGCCAACTGTAAAGTCAAAACGAATTAATCAATCAAATGAAACTGAAAAACAACCTCAGAGTACTTGAATCATATTATTTTTTAAGTTTAGGTTTTTGACCTAAAACTTTTGTTAAAAATTGAAGATTTTTTTAAATAATTTCTTTATTATAGATGCTGTATTAAAAAAATCAGTTATGAGCAATGATACTCGTTCTAGTAAACGTAAACAAGAATCTGAAAATAAACCACAGCCCTCCAATTCAATTAGTTAGTATTTCAATTTTACTAATTATTAATATACAATGAATTATTAAATAAATTATATATTTGTAATATACCAAAATAGGATCAAAAAGAAAGTCTCCCGAAGAAGTCACAAGTGATGTGAAGAGAAAAAAGACTGAAAAGATCCATGATAAAATAGGTATGGATATGAAAACATTTTAGTTTTTATAATTAAATTATTTACCACAAGTGCATTTTTTTAGCCATTGATGACCGAATTGAAACATCAGGTATTGTAATGATAAAAGGACGAGATATTGTAATCGGTGGAGTATTTGGCTTAGGTCCAGATCGCGAGCAACTTACAAACCTTACTGAATTAAAGAATTTAAAATTCAAACTTATTGCTGGTGGAAGTATGCACGTCTTGGGTGTTACTGAGGAGGGAAAAGTAATTGACTGTTATCTTTAATTAATCAGTCATTTTTTAAATTAATCATCTTAATTCTGATTGAAGCTTATGTCTTGGGGTTGCAACGATGAAGGCGCACTGGGCCGAGATACTTCAGTTGAAGATAGTGAAACAAGACCGGGAATTGTAGAGATACCAGAAGAAAATGCTGAAATGTATAGCATATCGGCCGGAGGTTCTCATTCTGCGGTACTCCTGAGTAATGGCAATGTGTACAGTTGGGGTACATTTAGAGTAAGTTTTTATTCGTGGAATTATAAGAATGCACCGTAAAGTAAACTATTTGTGGTGGTTCAGGATAAAAATGGTGACATGGGCTTTCATCCAAATGGAGACAAACAGTTGTTTCCTAAATTAATCATGAAAAACGTAAAAAAAATTGCATCTGGTATTAATCACCTAGTGATGTTATCTAAAAACAAAGTTTATACAATGGGATGTGGAGACGAAGGTCAGCTTGGAAGAATATGTCAAAGGCATTCTAACAGAGAGTCTCGTGTTGGCAAACGTATGTACCCTAAAAAGAGAGAGAAAATAAAATAATTGCATATTTAGTTTTATTTTTTATTTTACAGAACTATTGTTAAATCCTCAGTTATTGAATTTACGCAAAAAGGTTGATGACATCTGGGCTGATTACGACACTACATTTTTACGTTTATCAGATTCTAGTATATACTCTTTCGGTTTAAACGCTCATGGTCAGTTGGGTGTTGAAAATGATGATAAATGTGTGTACTTTCCACAAATATCCGAATCATTGAGTCGTTTGAAAATTAAGTCCATATCGGCTGGGACACAGCATGTTACTTTATTGGATGAACAAGGTTTGTTTATTATGGAATTAATTTAAAGAATAATTCATAACAAATTTTTTCAAACTCAAAACGTGTTTCAACTACAAAATCCTCATTTACAATTATACTATTTGAATTTTACCTCTCTTTGTCCCTAAAATTTGTATCCCGTATCGAAGGAATTGAAATGTGAAATGTAAAAACCAATCAAATTAATAAAATCAGCTTATTAAATAAAATAAAAGATTTCTAAGATAAATCAAAAACTGTTAAAATATGTACATTTAGTTGAACTATACAACTATTTTGTCAAGTCATATTATTTTTTTAAATGTTAGTTTTCATTTGAAATTTATTTTAAATTAAACAAAGAGACATTTATTTTTATTTATTCAGATAAGATTATTAGACCCATTAGTCCTATAGTATGCAAATTAGGAGGTCCTGTTAAACCTTCAAATATGAATCTACTTTGGGCTTTTCCGTGCATTAATCTCAATTAATTATGCTCTCTTATTTGACACAAACAAAATCATTACATAAAAACCTCCCAACTATCCACAATCACTGAACTAGCCAAAATAAATAATTTCATTTAAAATGTATATGCTTTAAGATATCTACTCTTTTATTAAATTAAAATTGAACTGATTGATTATATTTTGTAACTTTGAATAAGTAAAATATAATCATATATTAATTGTATTCAGTTTAGTATAATAGAATGTTGCAATTTATTTCGATTTCTGGGTCTATACGAGTTTTTTAATTCCAAAATTAAATAAAAAACATATTTACAGTTAATTAATTTGCTTTAAATAAATGATAAGCATTATCCACAAATCATAACTAGCGTAATAAATGATGTAAAGAAAGTTTTTTTTTTTTTTTACTCTTTAATAGGTGCAGTTTATGTTTTGGGTGACTACAAAGATGGTCGTTTGGGTATGGACATTGCAGAAAACCAAAAAGTACCCAAAGTATTATCATCACTACCACAAATTAAACTGGTTACATGTGGTTCAGACAACAGTTTTGCCATAACGGAAAATAGTAATTATTTTAAACCAATTAAATGTTTTTAATTAAAAAAAAAATGCATGTACTAACTTATGTTTTGATTTCATTATCCAGATAAATTGATGGCTTGGGGTATTGGTTTTGAGGAAAAAGACGATTCCGATGTTATTTATTATACACCAACAGATATTGATGCAGCCAACAGGTTGGATAAAAAAGTTGTAGTTCAAGCAACGTCTTCAGATACAGCTGTATTTTTGCTAATACAAGATTAAGTTTTCAAACATTTAATGAACATTATTTGTTTTTTGATCAATTTTCTCGATGTTCAGAGTAGAAAAATTTTCTTTAATACCAAATTTCTAAAATCAATTTTAATGTATTTGTCACATGTTTTGAAACATTAACAAGATCAGATTTGTTTTGACAGGTTGAACAATAATTTTTATTAATGTTTTTTTAATTACATAACACCATTATACTTGTATGCATGTATTATGTACATGAAGAATCCTTTTTTTTTTATTATTAATAATAATTAGCCTATTTGTACATTTATGAGTTTTTGAAGTGTGATATTGATCATTTTATTTATTTTTTTTAATTTATTATTTTTTTTCTCTCTCTTTTCATAAGACCTTTAGGTTGTAAACATAATTTGAATATGATTTAATCAATAGATCAATAAGTTAATTATTTTTTTTTTTTTTTTTTCTTTTTAGCTCAAATTACATTTTATTCTTTTCATTTTTACAACTTTGTTTTTTTTTTTATCATTATTATTCACTCCGACTGGTTATTTATCAATCAAACTTAATCTTATAATAAAATCACATAGGCGTATCTGCACTTGAATGCGGCTGGCATCGTCAGTTACGTCAAATCCGGGAACACCAGCCATGTGCAATGTGTTCTGTTGTTCTCGTCTCTGTCAACAAAATAAAATTTATATTGATTTGAAATATTTTACTGCACAAATTACAACAGTAGTCCAATTGAACACAGTATTTTACTCTGTGTAACAGTGAATCTCAAACAATTTTATTGTGTGTGTCATTCTTAACGTAAAAAGATTCATATCTATTGAATTATTATTTATTTATATATTGATAAAATATTAAATATATATATTTAATTATTATCATTATATTTTAAATCTGGAAATTTCTGATTAAAATGTCGTGGGTTAAAGGAATACAAATTTAGATATGTGTTTTTAGTAACTACTAAATATGTATCATTAAAAAATATTTGATGAGTTGGAACCATTTCAATATCAGAAAAACCTAATCTATTCGGGGCATTTTATAGTTCCAAATATTTTTATCATGAGGTTTATGAAACTGATTTACACAAACAACACTTACTGCTTTCATTAAGTTTTATCATTTTCATAATTTGAAATTTCTGAATGTAATCACTAATCAGATTTCAATTATATTTCCTATGCACAATATAAATATGTCTGGAGTGTTTATTGTTTATTATTATAAATTTACCCTGCGCGCCGTACGACGGGTTATGAAATATGTTTTAGATTCATGAAACAATAAACAATTATCAA
The DNA here is from genome assembly GCA_948098885.1 of Drepanosiphum platanoidis. Taxonomy (NCBI): domain Eukaryota; kingdom Metazoa; phylum Arthropoda; class Insecta; order Hemiptera; family Aphididae; genus Drepanosiphum; species Drepanosiphum platanoidis. The sequence continues at coordinate 18,586,607 of OX402532.1, read as the reverse complement.
ATAATAAGACTAATGACTATTACTTTTTCATCGAGTTCAGTTACTATCTTTTTATCAAACTCTCTTAAATTCTTTCTATGTTCTGCTTGAAGTTTCAGTCTTGTCTCCGTCTTTCCAGGTTCTTTTAAATCTGATTTGAGTAGTTTTTGTATACCAACTTAAACAAAAAACAAGCATTGTTTATTCTCCGCCACTGTTACTAACTAGGTAATGATACCCTTCAATATTTCTTTACCCGAGTGCTTGTTAATCATTTCTAACCGTTTTTGAAACATTTGCTTTTCAGTAACATGCTGTATGTCAGTCAGTTCCTTAACAATGGAATACAATGTTTCATCCAAAAGACATTCGGCTAACTCGCAGAGTAGCTCATTGGGAATGCGTTGTTGATACTTCCTAGAACATGAAATTTTTTTTTTCTCATCAAAATCATATGTTAGGTTTTTAATAATTTTAAGAAAATTGCCTTTATTATGGTCAGATGTCTAGTGGCGTAACAATAACTAGTATGGCATCATAAAACCTTGAAAATTTTTTAACACAAAAGTGTGAAAAAAATCAAATTGTTCAATACTATGAAATATTTTTATAGTAAGTATATGATTTTGAAGGGGAAAACATTTTTTGACGTTAAAAAAAGTGAACATAAGAAGTATGTATCAACATTAGTATTATACCTTAGTAACACAACTAGACATTGCATTTAGATAAACTTTGAAACATTTGTGTGTAGCAATCAAGACTAACATTCTCGGTTTGTCTTGCACAACATAAAACAAATCTATATACAAGGTACGGGTAAATCTTTATGGAGTGATTGATTATTACGTTGTAAATATTATTTTATCAAATTTTGGGTGAAAACTAAAAAAACCTTTAATAGCCAAAGTTAATCATAAATTAGTATATCTACAGCATGATATCAATAAGTACCTCAAGACTTGAAATTCAATATTTGTATCATATTCTATAATTCATGACGCAGCAACGATTATTTCCTATAAAATAATAAATATGTAAGAAAAGAACAATTATTGGTATGTAAGATATTAAAAGAGGTGTAGATGTTCACAGGTGAATAGTTTTAATTTTACAAAACTATTAAAAGAAAAAAATTAGACTCCGAAAAAAAGGAGTTTTCAAGCGCACACAGACGCTTAGATTTTAAAAATGGAATTGGTTTTAACGTTAATTACACCAGAGCCCGAGATATGTTTACAAACATTTACCTGGGCAGTTCTTTCACCATTTTCTGTAGCTGTTCGTTAAGTAAGTACAGTCTGGACTGAGTTTCGTTCTGAGTTTCTGAGGGAGCCGTACTCGACGGAGACGTCATGATGTGTCCGTGTCCAACGTCAGTGTTGTGGACGAACAGACTGAACTCAAGAGATCGCAGCTAAGGCATTAGAGTAAGAAATCGGTCGGAACTCTGATTACATTTAACGACGAGGTGACATGGCGACTGGACTGTACCACATACTATAATATATGGAAGCATTTAATAAAATTAATTAATTTAAAATTTCATATAATCTGTGCTTGCACTATATTATAGCAACTGGCAAGTAGCAGCTGTTATCACGCGAACGCGGTCGGTGATAAACATTGATAATATTATGCAGCAGTACAAAGTTGTTGGCGGTGTTATACTCATTTGCGCCCAAGATGAAAAATTATTATTTCATTGTCTAGCCCGTGTGCGTTCCAGTTCATTTAGGATTACCCAAAGCCCGCCACAAGAGGCGAACTGTATTACACTCAAAAATTGGTCTTAATTGTTTTCCCATCAAAATTAGCATGCTATTATGGATAGGACCCATTTTAGTTTTGTTGTTAGTGTTTTTATTATTTAGAAAAATTTCAATATTTTCAAATCGGCCAGCCGCCGGTATTATATTCGTGTCATCGCATAAAAAATCCATTACGTAATAATTATTTAGATACTTCAGCGCTGCTGCAGACGTAATAAACAATAGAAATATAGAATTAGTTATCTATTATAAACTGAAATATTTTTCTTTAATATTTAAAAAAAAAAATGTACTTACGGTGTGATTAAACGATGAGAAAATCGATTCCGTTGGTATAAAATTATAATTTACAATCATTTTCAAAATAATCTAACGAATTATATAACAAATCGAGACACCCGTCTAATATAATATGGACTGTAAATAAATACGTATGATCGGCACTATATACTTACGGCTTCTCGGAGGGTTCTTCGATTTCTCTATTTTTCCCATGAACAATTTTGGCCCGCGGTGGCAAAGCGTTTATCTCAACTTTGGCCCGCAGTAAATAAATGTCGGAGACCACTTGCCATCTAGACTGATCGTTTTTGCATGTGTATTGGGACGGCTTTTGAGCCTATATGCAATACCAGGCCTTTTCTTGCGGGTCGGGTTGACTGACGGATTGGGTTAGTTTATTTTTGATAAGACGCCCCGAGCAAGAGGGCTTGTACGTAGTAGACTGAACGTCCGCACCCGGTGCTTTTTCTAAAAGAACTGCTGAACTTTGGCGCGCGTCACTCGCGGTCGGTCGGCATCGGTTTGGTTGCGCGCGCGCAGCTCGGGTGGCGCGAGCGGCTTGGCTGTCATTGGTCGGGTGGCGCGAGGCAGCTCGGCTGTCATTGGCCGGGTCGCCCCCCCCTCCCCCCCGCAGTATTGGGCCGACGACGTAACTTTTCAACTTATTCCCGATTTCACGTAAACAAAACTTTATATAATATTGCTAATTGCAATTGCTATCGTTACATAATATTTACACGATTATTCAAAATATAATATCATCGGTGTCATTATTTTCATGACAATTACATTTACACGATTATTACATTTTAAGTGATTATAACTATACTATTGTTCGTATGTAATATGATGACTGTATAATAACGAGGTTATGTCGTCCACTATTATAAATCATTATAATCTCTACGATCGAGATTAGACGGATATTAATATAGATTATTAGAGTTGAAAAAAAAAAAAAAATCATACGCCGTAACGACGTGTACTTCCCTGTCACGTGACAAAGAGGAAATAAAAAACGAACAGTCGGTTTGGTTAACAAAAGATTAATCGCATTATTATATAATATACCTAATAAACACGTTTCGTGTTTATCAGAAACTAATTGTACGAATTCACTTGTATTTTGTTTGTTAAATATGATTTTCATATCAAACCAGATGCTTTCGTACTATAAAAATATAATAATAGAATGCTAATTCGAAAAGAGTTTTTTTGGTGCGAAACATCTGATGACGACACTATATAAGACCGACTCGTGTTTTTAATTGATTTTAAACGTGTGAGTTCAGAGTAACTTCACGCACGTAAACGACACTTCTTATCGTTTTACGTATACGAAAAATCCACACGTCCCACCCAGTCTGCACTGTTGATAGACTATTCCGAGGACCGGAGTCGTCGTCGTCGTCGTCGTCGTCGTCGTCGTCGTTCGTCGGCATTCGTCACAGCTACTTGGAAACGTCATTAATCCCATAGCAATAATCGTAATATTTTCTAGTGCTTTATTCGAACCGGGTTCGGTCCACGTCTTGGTCGCGTTTGTTATCCATCGCGGTCGCCGCGCAGTCAAAATGGGTGGATATTATATAAATCTGATCGCCGAGAGCGCCGTTTTCGCGATCATGCTCGGCCTTTCCATCGCCGTCGGCCTGTACTTCGGGTGCGCGAAACGCGAACAGAACGTCATCAGCGAATACCTGTTGGGCGGCAAGCGCATGTCCGTCTTTCCAATCGCCGTGTCGCTGATTGCCAGGTGCGGTAAACGTTCCTTTTTTTTTTTTTTTCTAACCGGTTTTCTCCGCGGAAGGGATCGCCCGAAAACGATTCCAAATCCCATTATCACGCGCCCGTGCGACTGTTTTTTCAGTAGTTTTTACGTATTTCTTCGCCGCGGTCCGTTTCCCACCACATGCTTTTTCAAATAATACTAAAATCACCGTCATCTCCTTCTGATTATTAAAACCAACATATTATAGTAGTCATTTGGTCCGTACGGTTTTATTTGTTTTGTATTAACTATTGATACGTTACATATTATAATACGTATTTTTTTTTAATTTTCTGTGCGACGAAATTTTTTCAAATTCCGATTTGAGCTTTTCCCTGACGGCTGACGTGCCTATCATATTCGATGTAGATCACTCGCACGTTTCCGTTTATTCTTCAAAATAACACATTGTTTCCGATTGAAATTATTAGAAATTCGTGCCAAAAATCACACTAAAAACAATATACTTTGGTATCGATTTAATACGACCGATTTGACTTACGATAGAAAAAAAAACAATACATCACTCGGTCGTTTTTTTTTCATACAAAGTTCTCATTCAAGACTAAAATTACAACTTTGATCTGACTTCATAACAAAATAAATGCTTTTTGTTTTGTTTTTTTTTTTTTTTTTTGATGTCTCAATTCATAGAAATTCTAAGAGTATAATTATATATTACTGATAGCGAGTATTAATCTAGTAACTAACTAGTATTTATTCGTAATCCATTAAAACAATGTTTCAATAGAAAAATTCGACGAATATTTTGTAATTAGAGTTGTACTCGACGCTCGTGATGGCTTTAATATAATATGATGATATATATATTTATACATTACAATTTTATAATATAATATCAATAAATTGTTATTATAATAAAGAATAATATGATAGATCGTATGGAAAATCACTACATTTTTTATTTACAATTTAACGTTGACTGTTGACTATAATGTTATCTGTATATTAAGAATATTACATAGTACAAATAGTGAAATATACTATACGAAATGCCTACTGAATATTAATTTTGATTTATTATAAAAAAAAAACTAAAGGGCATACAGCAAAATGCTTCCCTGATTCGCCTTTCTTTGATTCAAATAACCTATTTTACTTTATATATAAAAGCAATAACAAAGTATGATTTGTGACGCAGCTCCTAATATTTTAATTACAAAACATGAAGTGTTTTAACTTGAAGTCGAATAATGATTGATACAATATTAACATTATTTTGAATCGAATGAGCTCAATTATTGTAAGAAATCTGTACGATTCACAGTTGTTGTATCAGTTCTGATAAAATAAATATAAAGTGAATAAAAAACTAAATTTTGAGCCCTTCTGTTAGGTTAGGTTAGGTTTTTTTCCCTACTGAATGTTTAAGGCCACTGTTTGTATCTATTTATAATAAGTACAATATTATTTAGGCCCAGTCTCCTATATTTTCATGGTTTTCGGGTCCCGAAAAACTGAACGTTCTCTTCGGTTAGGTTCCAGTAGGCGCTTGCATTGAACCGGATGATTATTTTTACAGTCACATTTCCTGTATATCGCTATTCGGAGTACCGACCGAAGTCTACAGCTACGGGACTCAATATCTAATCGCCGTCTTGATGAACGTGGTGGCCATTGTCGTAGTGTTACACATATACTTGCCCGTCTTCTACGAGCTCCAATTGACGTCGATCTACGAGGTGAAAAAAAAAAACACGTGAACATTGTGAACCTGAACGGTTTAATATGCTTGACGATTTCGAACGGGCCGTTTAAATATTTCGAATTTTGTTGCACAGTACTTGGAACAACGGTTCGACTCCAACATTCGGGGATTATGCTCGCTCATCTACGTTGTTTCCATTTTACTGTTTTTACCGCAAGTGATTTACGTGTCAGCCTTAGTAATCAGTCAAAGTAAGCACGCGATCACGTTATCTAACGCCCGTAGTGACGACCGAGACAACTCGTTTGTTATTCCGGGCATTCGCGGTTTAAGGGCGCCAAAACACGGAACAATATTTTAATAATTGAGTTTAATATGTTTTGAACACAGTGTCATTTAAAACTTTGCCACTCTACCCACTGGGAATACAAACAAATAATTTGGTTTTTTTACATTAATCTAAATATATTTAGAACTCTTGGGAAAGTCTAGTTACAGCCTTAGGCGGCACCCCGTGTCCGTGAGAGCTGACGATGTGAGTCAATCCGTTTTATGTACAAACTTTTAACTTCCAAATAGGTATACGTAATGTGAAAACAATTATATGAAACAGTGTCGAATATGTCTCATTCTGTCGGTCCCGGTGTTCAGAGGCTGTTTGAAAACGGGCGGGTGCAATGGTTGCACCATGACACGTGTTTCACAGTTCGTATTTTTGTTTGATTTTATTTGTTTAAAATCGTAATTATATCAGTATAGTTATCGACACCACACATCGACCGTCGTGGTTGGTTTTCTTTTGATTCCTAGTTTTCGAAAATACACCATGCTCAGTATAGATAAAACTGATAAACGGTGAAATAAAATGGGGGGTCCGGGGCGAACGCCATTTGTTTTCATCGTCTCGCATTAAATACTTGAACTACTAAAACTTAAAAACTCGCGCCTCGCCACTGGCTGAGACCGACACACTTGTTGCACACCTAATCATCATCCAGTCGAGTTTTTGTGTTACAGTATCGGGATATAACATACATTTCATAACCCCCGTCATCTGTGCCATATGTATATTTTACACCACAGTCGTAAGTATTAATTAATTAATCAATTACCCAAATATTTTCGACGTCAATCGTTGTCGACGGCGCAGTTCTGATGCCGGCGGTGACCGTTTCAGGGCGGACTCAGAGCAGTCGTGTGGACGGACACGATCCAGAGCGTATTCACAGCCGGATCGATTGTGGCGGTGCTCGTCTTGGGTTTAGTGCAAGTCGGAGGGTTCGGCAACATGATCAAAGCCAACCGGGAAGGAGACAGAATTGAATTTTTCAGGTATTTACTATACATCTCAATGATCGCGTCGCATGCTCATTTATTATGAGAAAAAATATTTCGTGCTATACACTGCGACACACTTGCTGCACAGAAATGTCTCAGAATGTGCGCCGTACGAAAATGTGGAATCGTGTCGTTTACGTGTTCGTTGGACGAATCTTTTTCTCGACTCATATTTTATAGTTTTTGTCAAAAGAATAACAATTGATTATGCGAATCAAACTGTATAATATCTATAAATAAAAAAAAAAAAATGTTAATTATTATAATTTATAATTATACTATAAAAATAATAAATAATGAGGCATTGGCGCACATATAGGGTGCCAGGGTGTTCTTCCAAGTCATAAATTAACACCCCCCACTTAATTTTGAGCTAAAAATATTGTTTGAAAAGGATTATTTTGCGTTTATAAGAATGAATTTATTACAATTTGTTTGGGTAATGCATAGGACTTACATTTGTCATACACGAATAATTATGTCAAAAGAACACATACGAAGTGGGTTATGAATTCAAAGAACTAATGACTGGCGTTGATTATATTTTAGCAACAAAAGACCCTTTATTGAAAATTGAATCGCATTATCCCGATCTTCTTTAATGTTGTTGTTTAGAATTTTATTTTGAAATATTTTACATTTGGATGGTGCAGGAGAGATCAATAATTTTATCACTCTCATGTTTTAGCGCCTATGGCTAACAGTAGTAATTTAATATTAAACATATAAACATCTCAAGTCAGAATTTCGGACACGTTTAATTCGAACGATATTCGATTCGCACGTTACGAAGAGTATTATATAAAAGTCGAGTGTAAAAGTGTAGTGCGCACATGTCACGCCCGAAATATTCTCGAGACGAGTCCGTAAGAAAGTGTGTTGCGAGAAAATGTATTATCTACTGTGTGTTTTTTGAACAAAGCGCAGACAACTATAGTTTACGCGTCTGCAAACACAATGTTATATTAATTTATATAAAGTGTTCATTGTGGTTTGATAACAACACTTGTTTCTAATATCCATATAATACATGATTGCTGCCAAAAACGGCGACGTTTGTCGTTTGTCTTGGATGATTTTCGAATGGTATTTCGTTCAGGATGGACCCAGATCCGTTTTTGAGACATACATTCTGGACGGTCAATACAGGCACGGCGTTTACGTTGATAATATACCTGGGCGTCCATCCGGGGGCGATTCAGCGGTTCGCGGCTTTGCCCACGTACATAAAGGCCCGAAAAGCGTTGATTTACTTCGGTCTTGGATTGATCGCCGTGAAAGTGCTGACCGGTACCGTTGGCATGTTGATTTTCGCCACGTATAAAGACTGCGACCCCGTTTCGGCAAAAGTGAATAACCGATCTATTTAATGCCACACTATTGTACATACAACACGATTACATCGAGCCGTTTGACAAATCCGTACCCGACCGGCGAATTGCTATTTCAATGATCATTATTGTTGTAACACGCGTTTCCACTGTTTCAGCGAGTGGCCAGCGATAAAAATCTGTTGCCGTACTTCGTAATGGACGTGGCCGCGGATTACCCGGGACTCACCGGTTTGTTCGTTTCCGGCCTGGTCAGCGCCGCTCTGAGGTAATTCCGTACCGCTAATATAATCAAAGTGATTATTATTTTTTGTATTTACCCGCATTGTGGCGAACCGTGAAATGGTATAAACACGGTTCACGGACAACGTTGAATAATGAATTTCCAATATTTTACAATACTACAGATTGTGGACCGTGTGCAATAATATTACGAGGGAGTAGTTTTTTCTTACACTTCGACGCGTATTTTCAGTCCACGCTGTTATTACTTCATTTGCCTACGATGCAACGCGTCGTTTTTGTTTTTTTCCAGCACGATGTCGGCACAGCTGAATACGGTGTGTGCAACGGTTTACAAGGATTTTTTGGTGAAAATTTTGGGCTTTCGAATTTCCGAACGTAGAGCCAGTATCATCATGAAGTGTATCGTTGTCGTCGTCGGCGTCGTTTGCGTGCTCTTGGTAAAGGTGGTCGAGAACATGAAGGGAATCATTCAAGTGAGTTTGATATTTTACACGGCACGTTTATCGAATGCCACATTATAATAAATAAACACTCGATCGGGTTTTTTTTTTAAACGTTTGTTTGTTTTTTCAACGTGATTATGTTTTCGTCTAGTTAACGACTAGCGTGAGCGGCATAACTAACGGAGCGATATTGAGCGTGTTCACGTTGGGAATTTGTTCTTCCCGGGCCAACTCCCGGGTGAGTGGGTTTTTAAACAATTATCAAACATATTCGCGCGCCGTCGTGGTTGTATTGTGATTGAGATTTCATTATTTCATTTGCGAATAATGTCCGTTTGGACGGCGACGCGGGTACATGCCAATGTAAGTTTGTCGATGATATTGAATTCTCGTTTGCACAGGGGGCGATGTGCGGAATGTTGGCCAGCTTAGGAGTGATGGCGTGGATCGTCTCTGGAGCTCAGCTCGCCATGCATAATAACGAGTTAATATTCGTCAAGAAGAACGTTTCGGTAGCCGGGTGTCCGGCTAACACGACTTTTAAGAATCCAACAGATTATTCCGGGTATCAATCAAATGATTTATCGTACACGTTTAAAGTTCAACCCATATAATAAAACTCTACGAAATCGTAAAAATAGTGCTCAACTTTTGTCGCCGGAAATGCATAAAATTTTCCAACTTAATGTTTCAATATTAATTTATAAGAGACGGAAATTCAATCCAAGATTCCGTTCTCGTTTTGCGACTTGTCACTCGTGATGAGGTTTTATCGTTCATACCTTAAAACATGGCAAATGCGCCAACATTAGGAGACCATAATAATTAATGGTCTTCTGTCGAGTATCATGACGAGTAATGCATTTAATTATACGAACAAACGTCCAAACGACTTATTCAGAAAATAGAAATCTCGCAAATTTCGCATTTCGGTTTAACATTCTACCAGAGTTAGAAATCGCTTTCTTTAAAACTATCGTGGATTACACATATTATTATTATTCGTATTATAATTACGCGCTGTTTTTCGTTTCAGATTGTTCCGAATGAACGACGATGTATACGTCAGTCCGAGAGTATGGAAAATTTTTACAGTCTCGTACATGCATTACAACACAATAGGCATTGCGGTCGGAATGACTGTCGGACTCGCTGTCAGTTGGCTATTCCCTTCGGACCAGAACGTAGATCCTAAACTGTTGGCGCCCTTCATTAGAAAGCGTCACCCAAGACGCGCGACGAAAACGGTGGAATTTTACATAGCCAAAAGCGAAGACAGCAGTCCGGTGTCTCCTCGACGTCTCGGTCATTTTTCATGGGTTCAGTAGAATACGCGTTGTAATAATATTATTATCTATAGGAAAACGTCGGTAACGATTATTTTTCTTGTGCAATCTTCTCGCATTTCGATAGTCATCAAAAATAGAAATATTATTTCACCGTGGAAAATGTATTAAATTGTATAATTACCATCATAGTGTATGATATCGATGGAGAATTGTCTAACTTGGACAATCAAATTACACGCCAGAGTGTTGAAAAAACCAAATTCGACATTATTGAGAATTAAAAATAAATCATCCACGCTTCGATACACATTTTGTTCAAACATCTTTTATACCTTCTTATTATGTGTATTTAGAAAAAAAAACACACTTAAACGGTTCCTATAGATTGTGTATTATTTTAATAATTGAATAAATGGAAAATTAGATATTACTTAAACATCATACTATATCATTATTATACCCAACTACTAACACAAAAATTATATTAGATTCTGTCTGTGGACCAGAAAAATTATCCGATTCTCAGTTTCAATACTGGTATTTGGTAGCAAATCACGTCCCCAAAAGGTTTTCAAAATAATTGCGAAAAACTGACGACAAATTACAAAAAACCGGGCAAAATGTACGGCCAATGGTTTTCGACGAATACCTACAAATTTATTTGTTGTTGTCGTAACTCACTCAAAAAGTAAAATAATCTAAAGTACCGGTTTATATATTTAAATAATAATCAATGTATTCTAATCATAAAAAATAACACGAAACATGTATTGATTATTGGTTGCACCCCCCCCCCCCCGATTACATTTTCAGCTACGCCATTGAACATACCAATCCTTGATTTTTTACGAAATAATTTGAATGTGCTGTTAATGGATGTAAATACAAAAATTATCATTTTTTTAGAATCGATAAGACTAAATTAATATTTACCAACAATACTTACTTTTTTAACAAAACATAATTAACATTCAACAACAATCCGACTTTTATAATTAAAACGAATGAACGTTTGACATGTTTAAATTTTTCCCATGTTGTTATCATAAAATAATTTTGGTTTGTTAAAAAATCTTGAAAATTGATTACCAAGTTCCTCATAAATTGAACTTGCTTCAATCGAAACGTTTCGAAAATACAAAGGTACAATTTATAATGCCAAAGAATGAGGGGTTTCTTCTTTTTTTTTAACTATCTGACAACAAATAATTTTGATTTTATTTAAGACCAGGAAAAACAATTGAAGGCCTTACAACGACACTAGAAAAAACTTGTCAAACTGCATTTCAAAAGATACAATTAAATTTGTTTTAATTGCTTGATATTAAAAATGCAAATTTTACTTTGAGTTAATATTATTCAAGACTGAATTAAAAAAATTTTTATTTTTATTTAAATTTTATTATAAATTTGATAGTTACGCCAAAAATATAATTAATTTTAATGGCTTTTTGTCAATGAAAGTAGATTATTGTTTCAATATACCTAGATGTTAGGTTGGTAATAAAGTTAGGATATTTTTTGTCAGATTATGGCACAGAGAAGTATAGAGTCGATACAACTCTATGGATTATGGTGATGGTGTCTTGTCATTGAGTAGCTATTTGTCGGGAAGCTTTTTGAGGTGTCATCCAATCATCGATCAGATCTCGCTTGCCATATCTATTATAAGATAGAGCCTTTGACTGCTTCATAGATTCATTTCAGCGACATTTTCAACTTCATTACTGTCAATACATCTTGGAATTAATTTCCATTTCCAGGAAATCATTTCTTAATTGTATGACATCTCGAATCATATTTATTATTCTTAATGGAATCTTAGAATTTGTTTCATTAGTCAAAGCTTTTAGATTATCAAAAACTCCATTTAAGTTATAAGTCTGAAAAATCAACAACATATTTATTAGTTAAATCTTATTTAAAAAGTGGAATTTTTACAACATTATGAAAAACGTTATGTTTTAGCATTGATTATAAATACTAGTATTTATAATCAATGGTTTTAGTTATGAATCTTTTTGATGATAAATGAGAAACCAAAAAGGCTAATTTTCCATGTAATAAATGGAAATTATTAATCTTTATAATTATTCATTGTTTAATTAATTATGTTAACAAAATAGCTTTAAATTGTGAAAAACATACTCTTTAGAATAATAAAAATAAATAACTGAGATTAATAATTGACTCTTAAGAGATACAGATGATTGATTGATACTGGTGAATTGATCTTTATATTTTGAAACCATTATAATATTGCACTTGAAAAAAACCATACAAATGAAAGATGTAAAATGGATAAGTTACAAAAACTTTATAGATTTTAGTTTTTATACAATTTCAAACTCAACAAAAGCTTAAACAAAAAAATGTTAGCCAAATTGTTTCTCAGTTGTTTTAACTAAAATAAAATCATCATTTGAGAAATTATATTATTATTATTTTATCAACATTTCACATCGATTATCCAAGAAAACTTTAGAAAAATTAGAATATGAATTATGGATTAAAAATAACAATGATGAACTTATAAGCTACATAGATTTTAAATCATATTCTTTAAACTCAATGTATAGATGTCATACAAAATATAGTCTTTAACATTAAATACAGTAGAATTAATTTAAGATGCTTTTCTATGGAGCAGTTAAAAATGGCATATTAAACAGATAATCATATTACATTGTAAAATTAATACAGTGCAAAAAATTGTATTGACATTGTTCATTGTTATAACTTTTAAATTATTATTTACTTAAAGAATAATAGATTTCTATTATTGGTTATTTCAAATTTTTGATATAATCATAAATGAAAAAAATCTTTAATTATATAAAGATAATGCAGTGTGATTAGTCAACATTGTTAAATTATACGATTTATCTGCTTACCTCCCTTAAATGATCAAATTCATTTATTTCATTGAATTGTAAATATTGAATTCTAATAGGGAATCTACTCAACATATAAAAAACAGGGTACAGGCTGGAGTCCGATGAAATATAGGTAACAAGTGATTGATATTGGAGAACAAGTCATTTAAATTTTAAACAAATGTACCATTGCTTAAGAAAAAACTAATTATTCTAAGCAAAAGAAGTTGGATCAGACTTTAATTGTAAATAGTCAGAGTATCTGAATTCGTTAATAAAGTCCTTAGTTTCACTCATAATCTAAAGATTCTGGTATTTAATAGAAACCAATACATTTTTGATTTTTAGTGAGATTAATAATTATATTGTTCCATGAGAATCTTTGATGGAAGTAGAAATACATATCAAAAGATTAGTTTGTCAAATGTCAACATAAGTTTAGATATAAACAATATACATTTTCATAATATCTTACTGGTGTTGTAGAAGTATTGTTCAAATCAATTTCATTTCCTGTATTAGGATCAATTATTTTAATGGCAGCAGTTTTTCTCCGTGGCGCTCGAGGTTCAGGTATTGGCATTGGCGTAGTTGGTGGTTGTTGTGTTACTTGCAAAGGTTGTGAATTGGTAGACATTTCCATAGATTGAGACTGTACAATGAGAGGTGGTCCATGCGAACTTTGAGCATTACTCATATTAGGTACAGGGGTATTCTGTGGTCCCTGTGGTATACTAGTGGTCATCTGCTGTAATGGTCTAGGAGGTGTTGTTGAATAAATAAAACCTAGAATATCAATAAATGTATTAAAACTGAACAGAAAAGTTAATGACACAACTTATTTGTCAAAAATAAGAATAAATTATAATTATTATTGAAAGTTTTTCATTACGAAATTTTGGATAAAAATTAAATTATTTAAACACTTTGTATGTAAGAGATAAATGAATTCATGTTTATCACAAAATAGAATATTTGATTCATATTTTTATTTTTTTTCTAATTTAAATTTTATATATTATAGTATTGAATTAAATTATTATTTACATAGATTCTAACTGGATTAAGTAGAAAAATATTTATTTTTTTTCACCAATATAAGATTTGTGGATATACTTTATAGTTTATACTTAAGTCTTCACTTTACTCGTTGATCCAGAAAATGTTAACCATGGATTTAAATGATAAAATAAGTAAAATTCAACTGGGATTAATAATATTTTTGGAACATTCAGCAACTATAATAACACTAAAAAGAGTGACTCTTTTTTACAACATAAATGTTCAGCAATAAATTAAGTACGAAAAAGATTCTTTGTTAATTAAAAACCTTAAATTTATCAATTTCAAAAGTTTATAAATTACTATATGATAAAAATGCATTTGTCATATCATCAACAAATAATGAATAATAATATAATCATTTTGTGCAATGTAATCGAAAATAAAATAAGAGGTTTAAAATTTACTTATATCTAATAACTACCTTGATTTCCAGGGTAATTTTGTAGATATGGTGACATGATAACTGCTTGTGAAGCCTAAAAAAAAATAAAAACCACTCGTGTTATGATAAAATTAATAACATTTGTTTAAAAAATAAGTTATCAATTAAATGTAAAAATGTATTGTTTTTATATATTTTTTTGAAATATATATTAAGAACACATCCTATTAAATAAATTGACGATGAATAAGTATTTAACTTCAAAATCTTAAGTATATCGATACCTGTGGTCCAAATGCAGTATGTGGATAATATGCATGATTAGGAGTTCCTGAATATGCCACATTACCGGGCAAGTATACCTATAACATTGAATTTACAATAATATTAAGAGCGCCATTTATTACAATAAATGAAAGTAACTTTTATATTAATATAAAATACCAAAGTATAATAAAAATATTTATTGATATCTGAAATCTATGCAACTATTATATAATAAGTTTTCACAGTTTACCTTTTTATAAATATGCAAGGGTAAGTAGGTTAAATGAATGAAATTTAAATCCAACACCAAGACAGATAAAAATATATTTTATAACACACTGTTGTTAGATAAAACCGTTTTCAAATATTGTTAATAGTATTAAATGTAACTAATTAATTAGAGATTAATAAAGCGCATAATATTAATTTGTAAAATTAATTTAAAAATTATTAGTTTAAAGCAAAAAATTACAAAAAGTTAAGATATTTAATCAATATTAAAAGTTTAATATCTTGATTATTCATTTAAACTTTTGTTTGATTTAAAAATACTAATTACATAAACAAGTTCTGTTTGTACAAAATGAAAAGAAAATTTACCTGTTGAAAGAAATAAGGATTAATTAAAGTTAATCCTAAGCATGGCGTATACAAATAAAGTAAATAATATTTAATGAATAGATATCATAAAAACTGCATTTAAATTTGAAATATAAATATAGATCAATTTATATAAATATAGATAAAATTAATATGCATCAGAAAATTCTAAAAAACTTTATAGTTAATAAAACTAAAAATAAACAAATTAATGTATACCCAAGAAGAAATTATGGAACATTTTTTTCAAATAAAAAAAATAGGAGGATCATCCAGAAAGTAAGGTTACAAAAGTTTTGTATGCCAGGGGAAATTTCTTTTGTGAAATTGGCACATATTGAGAGGCTATATGTGCCTATCAGAATTTTTGTTTAATCAGTGTAAACTTTTAAGGCGGATAGAACATGCGGACAAACACTAACACCAGGCCCCACACGGTGTGGATTTCTCAGGAGCTCCTCATTTCATTTGGATGGGATGTCATCAACAACCCCCTTATTCACCAGATCTGACACCCACAGAATTTCGTCTGTTCACTAAATTAAAGGAATTTCTGGGTGGGAAACGTCATATTCCAACCAACGATGAGGTCAAGCATACGGTGCAGAAGTGGCTGAAGGAATTGAGAGAGGTCTATGACACAGGTATACTAAAGCTGGTTCCAAACTATGAAAATTCAGTGAACTTAAAGATGGTTATAGTGAAAAATAGTTTAATATATTTGTGAAACATCCTGTAAACATTTTTAAAATATAAGAATTTTATAATTCTACATAAATGTTGTAACCTTACTTTCTGGATGACCATCGGACTTGGTATCGATCAAATTTTGATATTCAAGAGCTTGGCATTTAATATATTGAAGAACAGAGAGACTATAATAGTGTTTTTGAGTATGATTCAGTTTTGTAGATAACATGAACTTTTAGAATGTATCTATTACTTTAGAATTTATCAGCATAAATTAATACGAAACAAAAAATAGTAAAAAAGGCTTTAAGGTGATACCCATAGGCTTTCAAGGTTTACAACTTATTTATATAATATCACAACTAAAAAAGAATGATTTTCACAAATTCATGTTTGCACCATCACGTTAAAATACCTTTATTTTTAAAAATGTCGGAAAATAGTCATGTTGCTAATAAACATGAAAAAACTAAATTTACTTTAGACAAATATTAAAAATAAATATTTTTTCAATCAATTCAGTAATTTGTCTCGAAAATTACCTGATACTGGAAGGGTCCTCTTGGTAAATTACGTGGTGCATTTGGTCTTATATGGTGGGGGAGCTGAGCACAAAAAGCAAGCATTAATATACATAACAAATATTAGTTAAAAAAAGTTAGGACATAATATACATAAACATACAATATTATATTATGTATAAAACTTTTGCATTACATGAATGCAAGAAGCTTTATGATTAGATCTAACTAGTATTGAGATTATAAAAATTATTCATAAAAGAATGAAAATTAACAAATCATTTTAAATGTAAATTAAAATTCAATATAATTATTAAGTTATAGTAATACTTTAAAAATTTCTAAATTAATAAGTACTTACATAATCTCATTACTATTAATTACCTTATTCAAACAATTACCAGCCCAAAAATTCCAAAACATTTCTTATATAAATCAAATAAGTAATTCAATTTTGTGGTTATTTAAGTTTATATTATTAAGTATAAATTTTGGTAGTCGTTTAAAAAATTATAATTTAGTTTTAGAAGAGCTTAGCTATTGTTTGAAAAGTGAATCGTTCAAAAAAAAAAGGTAAAAGGCAAAATATGTCAGTGAGTTGCTAACTTAATACTAAGGAGGCTAACACCACAAATAAACCACAAAAAGCTATTTTGCAAAACACCAATGTTAGATATGGACATCCCACATTCAATCATTCTCAAGTTCCCAGTTGGAACAAACATTTAAAAGTATTCTTCTATTACTTACCCTAGGTTAATTAAAGAATAGATTTAAAGATTATAACTTTTACAATATAACATGCATACCCTATCACATTTACTTGAGAAAGGAGCCTTATAGATTCAAATAAATTGGAAAGTAAATTTTAGAAATGTTTTTCCTAAATTGAATTTTATTAAAAATTGCTTTAAGCAGTTGAGACTTACATATTTATGAAAAAATATAAATATTAAATTTCAAAAATGTATTCTATAAGTGAGAACCTATCATTATAAACAAGAATATTACATAATATATTTGGTCCTCATGATTATACTTACAGTTGGCTGCCTTTGAGGAATATGTGTAATTTGCATTTGACCTAAAATAATTTACAATCATAAACATTATATAACTTTCATATCTTTTTTTTAAACATTCTATCCTCTACTTACTTATATTGGCCATATGATTACTTTTCATATCACTAATATTATGTGTAGATGGGTTTCCATAATGTCTTTGAGCCTGTTGTGGTCCAATTATATTAAACCGGCCGCTGGAATTTGTGGCTTGAACAGTATGTGGAGGAAAATTAGTGTCTGAAAAATTAATAAAATAATGAAATATTTCACATTTATATCATTGTATTATGAAATTATTTTTAAATATTGATGACATAAAGCTTTGAGTTAATGTAATTGTAAGCATTCATTCACATTCTCCATCATAGGAGTTCTATGTTTTTTGTTATCAGTAGTCTAATTAGTCTAGTGATGTGATAAGAATTTTTAAAACAAATTTAAATTTGGCTATTTAATATTCTTGAGAATTTTCTCAAATTTGTAATATTAACATATAATTGCAACAAAATCAACTAACATAAAGTGGAAAAATAAAAAGCACAAATTTGGTAAGTAAACGTATTCAAATCTGTTTTAGAATCATTATAACATCATAAGATCAAGTGATATATAAGAATTTGCTTCCTTAATTACCATGTTGAACTTGAGATAGTTAAAATATAATATTATTGTTTGCTATCTCTTAATTGCACATAATTTTTTTCACATTGTAATATTAAGATTTTTTATCAATCTTACTAAAATAAAAATTATTCAAACTCTTAAGCAATAAAATTAATTTTTTGAAACTAATCAAAGTTCAGTAATTTAAACTTTAGATTAGAATTACATTTTATGCATTAAAATAATACATCTTAATCACCATATAAATGTTTAAATTTGTTTTATCTTACCACTCATTTTATACACACACAAAACAAATCTAATAGAAACATTTACATATAATATATACTTATATAATTTAGAGATAAATCATAAAATGTATTTATTTAACAAAAGTATTGAGATTTATAATCAAGTAATTTTAATCAAGGTATTTAGAAATTTTCGTTTCACATATAACTGAACAAACGTGGCTGCCAGGCTGGCAAAACCACTACTACTTCGAGTAAATCTACATGCATGTAGCAACAGCTGTCTCCCCTACTACTTATCAGAGAAGACAGGGTTTCATAAACCATGACATGAAAATTAAAATTTAATACCTATCTATTAAATTATTTTAAACAATAACATTAATATTTATTGTCCTGAACAAATTGTAGTTATGTTAAATGTTACTAAATAATCTAATAATAGTCCTATATTTATTTATTTGATTTTACTCTGATAAGGCATATATTAAACTTCGGAATTTTTGGTTTTAGGGGGGGGGAAAGTATATGAATTTTAAAATAGCTTGATTTTAATTGCCTTTATTTCTAAACTTGAAAGATAGAAATTATAAACAAATTTTATTTTAGAAAATATAAATTATATGAATTGTTTTTTAAATAACTAAATAAAATAAAAGCATTTAATTATTGTCCTTTAAACCCACACTTTGATTTAACATCATTAATGTTGTTATAACTGTAGCTCAAACTTGTATTAAAATTAGTTTAAAAAACAATTGTGGAGAATCACTTAGAATAAAGACTAATTGTGAACAGCACTTGAAAACATAATTTAAAGATTATACTGTAAAACTTGTCTATTTTAATCGTTTATCAAATCAAGTGAAATGATACTGTACTTAGGTTAAAAACTCTTAAGAGTACACTATCATCCTAAACTCAGATAAATTAAGTTAGACAAGTTTTCAATAATAAAATTGTTGATTAAAGGAATAAAATTAAAAAAATTATACTTTTCACGAAAAATATTCAATTAAATTCAAAACCTTATGTTCTATTTCATAATAAATACTTTAAACTATTCAATATTATCTAAAGTCAATATTTACAGTTAAAATCCAAGAAGTATTCAATGGAATAAATATTTTATCTTTAAATAGATTTAATTTACCCCAAATTCAAAAACCATAGATAAAAATAATAGGTACCTGACTATATTTAAATTTCATTATGCCCAAATCACAATAGCATATATAACCTAGTTAAATAAGATACACATTTACTAAGTTTGCAAAATAGTAATAACAAAATAACATTATTAATATTAAACATTTTCAAGATTTGTATGATTTTTTTTATTCTGCAATTGGGATACATTTTGGCATCTTGTCCACTGGATGACAAGTATTAAGTACATTAAAAATGGATACAATATAAATAGGTATTGTTATAAATGACATACATTAAAGTATAATAATATATCAATGTTTTTCAATAAATTGAATTGCAATAATTGGTTGAAATAAAAGGTGATACTTTACACAATAGTCATATACCCTAAATGACGTAAACCTTTTGTAAAACCAAAAGTTTAATTATTATACATAGCTGTATAAGAAAGAAAAACTGGTTTGAAATAAACAGGAATTTAGAATATAATATATTTTTAGATTCTATGTTGAGAGTTAACACAAAAATTATTTTCAGGTTTTAATTAATCAAATATGTAAATTATAAGATAATTTGCTCCTGGTCTAAAATATAGACAACATTCCCAAGTGTTCGATTTTATTTCTCTAAATTTAATTAAAAAACAAATTTAAATAAAATAACAAATTTTGTATAATTTAAAAAGAAAATCGATAAAAATATACTATGGATACTTCAAATAAAAGATAATTAAACAATAAGACAGTATTTATAAACTTACTATTTAATAGATACATATAATTAATTAAAATATATAATAATAAATAATATACATCTAATATGAAAATTACATGGATACACTTACAGTCGCTGTTGAAAAACAAAAAATTCATATGTAACTTATTGAAAACTGAGTTTTATATGAGTAGACATTAATCAAGTAAATAAAAATAATAATTTTATGTACCTAATAGCAGTATTCAAAAATGATAGGCTATAGATAATAAATTAATATATGGCGTGATTAATAGACATATTTATTGTGAATATAATTAGTATCAACTACTTTCTGGTTTATACTTCTAATCTTCATAATATTCATTAAAATTTGAGTATATCATATACTCACACACATATTTATCTATATATTAAATATATGTATCATTATTCATATATTCTAAATATTAGTAAAAGTAATGTTAACCTACTAATAACTAGTTATTTCAGAAAAGTGAATCAAAAAATATACAACTAAAGAATAAATTAAGTTATTACTTTAATAATATGCTCAATTAAAAAAAAAACTAATACACAACATTTCCATTTAGGAATAATATTCTTATGAACAAA
Organism: Drepanosiphum platanoidis; assembly: GCA_948098885.1. Classification (NCBI taxonomy): domain Eukaryota; kingdom Metazoa; phylum Arthropoda; class Insecta; order Hemiptera; family Aphididae; genus Drepanosiphum; species Drepanosiphum platanoidis. The sequence continues at coordinate 18,565,684 of OX402532.1, read as the reverse complement.
GCAAAAATGTTGTATAAAAAAATTATTTGAATCACAGAGTTGATTGGGTTTTAAATAATCATTACTTTAAGAAAATCTTGACAATTGTAAATATGAATTTAAAATAAAATATCACTGCATTATAAAAAGAATGTTTTCTACAAATTAAAAATCATTGGACATAAAAGTGTACTTTTAAAACATTAACAAGATACAAGACTTGGATAAGATTCGGGTGACATTAATGAATATTATTCTTATAATTAAAACCTATGTTGAATATACCATTAATTAAGAAAAAAAAAAATTTCTAAGCAGCCTATACTTCGAAAGTTTACAAAAATCATTTGCAAATTTTTAATCTTTATAATAATTATTCTTTTTTTTAATAAAATTCAATTTTTTTTATTGTGATTTTTGGTCTGTTTTTTTTTTTCAATTATTAGAAAAACTCTTAAATATTGAACCTCCAAAGCACTTATGAGACTTATTCTACTAAAAACAATCCTGGAAGTTGATGATAGGGCAATTTCTTCTGATTGAAAATGTGAGCAAACAAAATAAAATAATAATCATATGACATATATAAATCAATACATTCAATGCTTTACTCGGAACTTAAATTGGAATTAGCAGAACTTTTGAAAGTATAGTGTGAAAATTTCATCATTGAAAATAAAAAACTTTAATATCAATAATAGTATATCTATGTATATGACAATTAATTCATTTTTATTTCTTACGTAAAAACAAATACAAAGAAATAGTAATTAATTAATTACATAATAATACCTTTAGGTATCTTTATATGCAAACACATGTTGTATTAAAATTTTTAAATTATAATAATTTTTGGAATAAAATTATAATAGTTCAACTTTCTTAAAGAAAATACTAAGGTACATAATATATGCATAGAACTGATAAAGCTGAGATTTTTTTGACTAAAAAATGGGCAAGAGTACATGAACCTATATCCTGCAAATGAAAATACGATAACAACAGCAAAAAATCCAATTATCACATATTTTATATGGCATGGAGTACTTGGGTAACCAACAATTCCTTGCTGCACAGGCTCTTATATGATAATATTAATAATAAATTAAATATTGAATAAACATCAATAATATGAACAAGGACTAGCAAACTAATCAACAATCATGATTATTAATTATTAATCTATAATATTCACTCATAAACTTATATCTATAACATCTACATATTAGGCATATTTTCATTTAACCTGAAAAAATAGGTTTTAATTATTCTCAACAGTATTTATACAACATTAAAAACCGTAATAACAAAAAATAAGGACTTATTTATCAAAAAGAAATCATTTCATAAAATGTCCTGAATAAATCCAATAAAATGTTAAAGAAATATTTATTTTTTATTTCATGGACACATAAATGCATGCACTATTGTATTATTAAAATTAACAATTAAGATAACACATTATCAAATTATGTCAAAAATGTTATCATCAATCAATAGTTCAACAATTATTTAATTATTTTATACTGTTGACTTTAATGAATTTAACTTTAGATTAAATTTATGCAGACTTTAGTTCATTAGATCTAATTAGAAATTATTATTTCCATATTAGAATGTGAAATTTATTAAATTATTAACTACAAATTCAAAACAGAAATGTGTTTAAAATGTAAATAAAGATAAAAATATGGCTTAATATGTAAAAAAAAAACTTGCAAAATTAAAGGAATGATGATAAAACTAAAAATTCTGATATCAGTCTATATTAGCAGTTCTCAACCTAGGGTAAGTGAAAAAAAGTTGGATAATGTCGGAAAAATATTGAATTTGTTTTATTTAAAACGATTTGTTTCAGAAATATGCAATATATGTTATTAAAAATGATAACTTGTATCAGACAAATAAAATCTAAACCATCAACTTATCTTATAGAAAATGAGTATAGAATGTAGATTATAGAATACTACATGTAACATGTCGAAGAAAATCTTTTGATTTACCATTTATTATCTGAAGGCACAACTGGTGAAGAAAATGGGCATTAATGATTAGTCCAATTGTTATCGATCTCACTACATTTTTATATTATAATTTTTATATTCATTAAATAAGTAAAATAATTAATTTCTTATTTTGTGTGTTATTACAAAATATAAAAATATATATATTATTACAGAGTATTATATTATTGTTATTTTTATTTAAACATTTTATGAGTAGTTAAGTGAAAAAGTTTAAAAGTTATAATAAGGGGTACAACATAGCAAAATATTAAGCTTAGGGGTACGGAAAAATAAAAAATTTTGGGAACCGCTGGTCTAAATAATCCTAGGATACAAATTAACAGTAATACCTCTAGTTCCCCATAAATATATTTCACAATAAATGAGGAATTCTATTCTAAATCTGATCTAACCATCAAAAAATTAGTTTTTCTAAAAAATAATAAATTTTAGTCAAAATCCAGACTTTTAAAATAATAATAAAATTATTATCAATATTTTAATTAAAAATCAAATTAAGAAGTAATTAACAATTTTTAGGAAATTTTTTTGGATTACAAATGCACTTATGTTTATTTTTAGATTAATATATATTTTTAAGGTAATTCCGTAATTAGGGGATTACTTTAGGAATTGATTATGATTTTATTTATGATAAAGTTTAAAAATACAAAATTAAAAGTTAAATTTTGTTTTACTTCAGTACACTTACAAGATTAAAATTAATAGATCTTGAAAAATTACCAATGATAAATAATACACATACTAATAATTTGTTTAACATAACAGTATTTTTAGTATTAATGTTTTAAAAAACATAAGTCTTGAAATGTGCATTTAAAATATAAACTTAAAGAATATAATTATTGCATTAATCATCATGCAAAATAAGTTTCTAGATTTAAAATTAACACTTAACCAATTAAATTTCTATTCCACTAGACAAAAATTCTGATTTTATTTTTATTTAGATATATGTAATCAAAATGTAGTTAAATTATATGTTAAGGGAAAAGTGTCTTTCATGTTATTACTTATTATGTGATTTTTAATATATATATAAAGTAAAAACATTAAAACAATTGTCAATAATATTTAAAAATCTTAACTTTAAGATAAACTTTCTTGTAATACTTGAATTTAAATATATTAATTCTATGAAAGTTTCTAACACCTTATTATATAATAACTAGTATAATAATAAATTATAATATATTTCCAAGCATTAAAATTCCTAGTCATAGAATATGAAGATTCACTGAATAATTTAAGAGGTAGCAAAATTTGTTTAAGTAAAATTCTATTTGAGAATATTTCAATGAGTGTGACGATTTAAAAATATTCAATTTTTTTCATAAAGATATTTTTATAATTGATTTACAAAGCCAGGTATATCTATATAATAGTATACATCTATATAATAATATTATGTAATTTGGTCTAAGCCAATGAAAAACTTTCCAGGAAAATATTAATATAAGATATCATTGTTTTTCAAATTAAATTACACTTAATAACAAAAATAATTATTTTGTATACCTACATATGGAATGTAAGTATATACTAAGCATATAAATTGATGATATTTTATTTTACATCTCACTGTTTTATCTCCTGACTATTTTAAATATTATAAAAACTACAAAATATATAAAAGTTGTTTCATAATTGTTGAGTTAAATAATCATAGCTTATAAATAAAAAACTTATAAAGGTTGATATATTAGATGATAAACTGAATATGAACTTTTAAAATAATTATTTAATAGTTAACAACGAAGTATGAACTGAAGAATCATATTTTGTAAATAAACTTTTAGTAACATGCTAATAGAAGCATTGTTAAATTTAAAAGATTTAAAACTTGGTTTAAAAAATATGCATACTTCTTAGAGGGAGGTAAATAGTTTTTTTTAAATTTTTCACCAAATCAATCAATTGCAAATATTAGAACACAAAGTGTATAGTTTTTTATAACCTATGTTTAAAACTATAGGCTGGAAGAGACCATGTGAAATATTAACTTAAATATTTCGTAGCTAACTGGTCCATGGGCCACACCCCCCCCCCCCCAAAACCTTACCATTTTTGGTATATTTTTTTTTTATATAAAAAATAAGCAAATTAAGCTTATGCTAATTTTCTGTCTAAAAAGTTAACATATAAAATTAAATAATATTGAATTTTATGTCAGATGGGCCAAAACTTGCAGTTGAGCTGAACTCAAAACAATTTTTGTTTTGTTAAAGAAAGTAAATTTACAATTATTTATTTGAAATAAACACCTAATAACAAAATAAAATAATTTAAAATTCAAAATATTTGAACATTACTACAACATCCTAATTACAGACCACCTCAAGTAATTATGAATTTGTTTTAAAATCGTACAAGTTGCAATTTAAATTGTACAGTTAGTTACGAAAAGTTTGGCTTGATATTTTTCATAATAAGTTTTACACAGAACCAAATATCAAAATAACCCTTTATAATATAAAGTTTATGTTCTTTCAAAAAAAATTTATAATTTATATTTAAACTTCTGATTTGAACAAGTCAACATCATATAAATATGACATATGGGGGATCTATATCTATATCTCCCACAGTAATTACACTCCTTATAGGTACTGTATACATTTTTTGACTATTAAGTATTACGCTAGACCAGCGGTTTTCAAAAAAAAGTCTTTGAAGAAAAAATAATTTTTATTCAAAGACTTTCTTTTACCACAAGCTTCCTAAAAAGAGGGGTATCAACTAAATAATGTTATCTTAAATTGTATTATATGTATATTTAAAATGTTTCTGAGCTGAATAAATGAAAAATTATATTATAGGAGTAGCATTATAAAAGCATAAAAATGGGGGGTCGTGATTCGAAAAAGGTTGAAAATCACTGCTCTAGAGCTAGACAATACAATTTATAGGATGCTTCAACCTCAAATAAGTTATTATGAGTGAGGGATACGTCCTTAATTTCCACCAGGGTACACAACTAAATTGTATATTATTTGATATTCTTCAGCTTACTATAATAGTATTAAATATATGGTTTCCAAACTATAAAAATAGATAATGTCTGATTTGAGTTCATAAGTTAAAAATTGAAGAAAACAATATCAGATGAAACAGAAATTTTTCTTAACTCAAAACTGATGATTAACTGTGTAAGTTAATAATTCACTTTAATGTGAAATTTACCAAGTTAAAAATGATTACAATTGATTAGAAAAATAGCTGGTATAACAGTAGGTAAATTATACAATATTCATTATAACTTTTAACTACATTTTAATTGAAATGATACACAGCAGGTAGATCATAAATAGGATGGTGGAAACCATTGATTTATATTTAAATTCTCAGAATGTATTATCATTTAAACATTACAGAGCCTTCCAAGATAACCTTTGACACCCACATAACAACGAATAAAAATTCCAACTTGTCGATCAGACAATCTACCGTTGGAAAGTATACAAAATTTAAATTAAAATATGTAAAACCAATTTAACTTTATAAGAACAATAAAGTAAGCATAATAGGTAAGTAAGTCTAACCATTCCTAAGGAATAACAAGAAAGTTTCAAAAGCACTAATTTTATTATTAATAAATTCACCAGGAATACTTAAATGAATAGATTATAATTACACCTATTATACCTACAAAACCATACGCCTGTCAATATTTAAAACAATCATATAATATATTATGTCATATAATTTAGGGCGGACAATTAATTGATGAAATTAAATATTTTACTAACTTGAAGGATACATCCCGTCTCCGAGTGGGTACTTTCTGTTATTAGGAATTGAGTTTCTGTTGTTCATGATCGTTTGTGCGATGCTATGTAAACGCTGTACCTCGGTATTTCGGTTTTTGACAATGCTAACCTGGCGGACATATCGTATCAGTCGTGATTCGTCGATAGACGAACCGATCGGAAAATAGTCATCACAAAAGTATACGAATCGTACGGAACGCGATCAGGATGGATGAAAAATCAAAAAAAGTATATGATTTACGGTTGGCAACCAGTGCCAAATTGGGTTGGGCACAAATTATGTATATAAAATATACAAAATTGCCTTAAAAAATACTACTTTGAAAAACAGGACAACTAAAACTAACACTATACAGACGATAACACAAAACGGTGGTAATAATAAAAAAAGAAACAATTTGTATTTTTAATAAAAAATTGATATAAAATGGGTTATAAGATTTGACGTTTTATACAGCCATATTGCATCCGAAATTTTTAACAATACGCACGATGCAGCCACTGCAAGCAATACTCACGGCGACTTTTATTATCACCACCTCGTGACCGATCATCACCACCCCTTGACCTGTCATCACCACGGTGATGATCTCGCTTGTCAGATCTATTATAAGATAAAGCCATTGACTGTTCCATAGCTTCATTTTTAGCATCATTTTCAACTTCATTAATTAGTTTAGGTTTACTCTCATTACGCCTTGGAATCCATTTATCTCTTCTTAAATCGATGACATCTTGAATCATAAATTTTATTCTCGACGGAATCTTCGATTTCATATCTTTAGATGTCAAAGCTTTTAGCTTATCAAAAGTCTCATTTAAGTTATATGACTGAAAAAGTAACAACAAATTTATTAGTTCAATATTATTTAAATTGTGAGGGAACATTAAATATTTTTCATAATTCATTGACATGTGTAATATTTGTTATGAATGTGGATGTGCATTTTTTTAAATTGTTAAATAACTACTACAACTGAAACAATTTTTTTTTTTTTTAACTTGATGTAGTTTAGTTTTTATTTTACCTTTAAACTGTACTTATTTATAAATTTGAGATAGCCAATTGTCTAAACTTTTCTAAAAATTAAAAAAGTTTATATTGATTCAATGTTACAAATCAACAAAGTATATAAACAAATCATTTAAAGTGACATATTATGAGCAAATATCTAGGTTATTGTTTTATTAATCTCTACAGAATATTGAAATATTTTGTAATCAAGCAATGCTTAATATGACTAATATAAAAGACTCTAGAAGAAAAAAGTGGAATATTGACATTATGAAAAACGTTATGTTTTAGTTATGAATCTTTTTGATGACGGGTGAGAAATTAAATAGGCTAATTCTCCATGTAAAAACTGAAAATTAAAAATTGATCTTCAAAATTATTCATTGTTCAATTAATTAATTAATTGTGAAAAACATTTTCTATAGAATAATAAAAATAAATAACTGTGATAATTCAATCTTAAGAGATATAGGTGACAGATGATTGATTAATATTGGTGAATAGGAATTTAAATTTTGAAACCATTCTACCATTGATCTCGAAAAAAACAATACTATAATCCGTGCCACGAGAGACCACATCCGAATGATAGCGCTCCCCAGTTTCGAGGCAGAGGGGCAATGCTCGATGCATGTAAAAAACGATTTTTGGTTGGCCGCCGTATGCAGTCTCTCATGGCACAGAGTATAGTGAAAGATTGTAGAATGGATAATTGACAAAACCTTATAGATTTTAGTTTTAATATTATTTCAAATTCATTTTAACCCTAGAACGGTAATGTGCGTAAATTTTACGCATATCAAAAACTTAAAATGTGGTCACAATGTTATTATTGATGGTATTGCTTCAGAATTCTAGATATGCATTTATCAGTTAGTTGAGTATATTTTTTGATAAGTGCTTAATCACATTTTACATCCAGCTATGTATATGACAACATTTCTAAAACCTCCATACGTAAGTTTTACGTATCATTACTAATAAATGTAAAATTAACTACGTAAAATATACGCATGGTTACCAATACTGTGTTTTTAAATTTCTTATTTCTATACTTATTGTTTACAACCAATTTTTTTTTTTCATAATATTTTTTTTACGAAGATATAGGTATCATATTTTTTTTTATAACTATAAAGTATGTTAACACTTAAACAAGGAATGTTATTTATTATAAACTGTTAGATTTCAAAGTTTCTATAATATATTATATGTACCAATTTTTGATTTGATTTTGTTTATTTTATAGGTTATTTTTTTCTAAAAAAACTTGTTTTTTCAGGGATAATATTAACTAAGTAATAAAAAGAATATATGACATTTGGTATTTATTTTTTTTAAGTACATGGTAATGATATGATATTTTTATATGCGAATATTTTACGCATCATTACCCATAGTGTGAAGTAAATTAACGTTACCATTCTAGGGTTAATTAAAGCTTAAAAAAAGATTTTTGTTAATTTGTTTCTCAAATTTTTACACTTTAGTAAAATCAACCTTTAAGAAATCTTGGATTAAATTTTCAAAATTCATTGATGTATCAAAATTATGTATTAATATTAATAGTATACACATTTCAGTAATATTTTCAATCTCATAATTACGACAAAATAAATGAAATAATTAATATCGATTAACCAAAATTAGCTGAAAATATAAATTTTATTGCTTGATATTTTTTTTTATTACTTTTTTACTACTGAGAACTTAAGTGTTAATAAAATGTATAGCTGGAGTTAAGAAGTACGAGATTATATCCTATTACCACCCGTGGTCTTTTTTAAAATTATAGGGGATATAATAAGAAGCCACTCCATAAACTATTTTCTATAATAAATTATTAAAATAAGATATAAACTTACTTGTTCTAATTCTTTTCCAACAGTCTTTAATAGATTACACAAACACTCAAGTGGTTCCTCTTCATGCTTGGTTACCAAATTCACAATGCAATACAACATAACATTTGGAGTTAGAATTTTTTGTTTGAAGAGTTCACCAATAAACCTAAAATAAACAACAAAAATATAAATAAGTATTATCGTAAAACTCATTCTTCTTAGAAGTTAAAGAAATTACCTGCAATTTCCTACAGAACGTTTACGTAATCTCCTTTCATTTTCTTCATATTCAAGTAGTAATTCTTTTTTTTTATCCTAGAAAATAAAAATGTAATTAATAAAAGATCTTTCAAAATAACAATTTAAGATCAAAATAATTACTGGATCTTTGCAAGATGTAATTTTGGCCAGCTTCTTAGCAGAATCCATTTCTTGAGCTTTATCTAATTCGAATAGGCTCTGGCATTTACTAATGATCAACTTCTTAAACGACATAGTCTTATTATCTTCAGAACTTACTTGCACCGATTGCATATCAGAACACAGTGATGCATAAAGAGGTGCAAAACTTTGTTCTTCAATAGCCTAATATTTCCAAATAAAATAGAATACATATTATTTTAAAATAGTGCTAACAAATAATATATGAATAGAAATTAAATATTTTTGATCCTAATATCACTGATTGTTAGTTTTTAAATAATAATTAAGTGACATATAAATATAATGAAGATTTTGCTTTTAAATTTAAAATAGTTTTAAATAACAAGTAGGAAATAATGTGATAAATATATAAATAAATAGTGAACTTTGAGAAAAAAGTTAGGAAATCAGGTTATTTCCTAGATTCCAAAAATTTTGGGATTTAAAAAAAATACAATAAAAGGTAAAAATTTTAAATATAATTCTTTCAGTGTATGCGTGCGCTTTATAATATGTATTTTTGTAAATGGATACACCTTTTTTAACCATAAGATTTTGATTGATAAAATTGTATAAATAAAAATTTAACCTATGAATATTGAATTTAAACCTAAAAATCGACTAAGTCACCATTACTTCAAAATAAAAAAAAAGAAACATATTATTTTCAAATTTTTAGAAGCTGTAATTCAGTCAATCTGGATCTTATGTTAAAAATAGGTATTGTCTTTAAAAATTACAAGTTTTACGGAACATACACAAACCGATTTATTTTAAATTATGAAAATCTTCAGCAAATACATATGTATTACGTTAGGTTAACTACCACTTATTTTATAATACAAGGTCAGCCGGCTGAAACATTAAGTCTGGCCTGTTATTAGATATTTTCTTCCCTAAAGCGAACATTTTAACATGTTCTCTTCATTAAAGACATTACAAAAGTGGAAATACAAAATGTGATTGTCATGTTTATTAATTATTTACAATTAGACTAAGCAATACATATATAATCAGCTTTAAAAAGTAGAATAGTAAAAGTATTATTCTTTAGACATTATGTTTATTTATTTAAATTTAAATAAAATTTAGATCAAATATAATAATAATAATAATTCCATACTACTATGTATAGTTGATAAAATATATAGAAATATATATTAATATGAGAAAAAAAGTTTGTTTCATTATTACCTTTTCAAAAACTAGGTCAACAGTTTTTTCTAGCTGATCAATAGTATCAATAGGTAATGCCTTGAAACATTTCGTTAATGGACCCACATTCTCGGGAGTAATCTTGTTTAAAATTGTTTGGACATTCATAATAACATCCTATAAAAAATTAACTATAAACATTAAAGATATTTGATTACATTAAAAAACTGTATATTTATGGCTTATTTCATCTCATTACAACACAAGTAAATTTAAACCCCATTCCAATCTACCTTTTAAAGAGTAAATTATGGTAATAGAAGATAATATTTTTAGATTCTGAGTGAAATGAGAAGTCTATTGATGAGTCTTTTTTTTTTGCATGTGTACACGATTAATACTCGAAAAAACTGGTTTGATTTTGATGACGATTGAAGAAATGAAAAACAATGGCAACATCTATGACAAACCGGTTTTTAACAAAATCCTTTTTATTGTCGTAACTTAAATAGTATTGATCGCAGGGACTTGAAATTTTCACTGAATATTATATATGACCATTTTAAAGAGTTGATATATATTTCAAAAGGCTTTGACTTTTTAGTGCAAGTTTTAGACATTTTAAGTTTTCCAGTTTTCATAGTTTTTTCTTGCAAAATGTCAATAAAATAATTCTGTCTTTTAACTTTTTGTAGCTAATATCTCACCTCTTTCACTCAGAATCTCTTTTTTTTTCGAGACCAATAGAATATTAGTCTCAAATTTAAAAGACCAATTCACCTATCATCTGTATCTCATCCATGTATTCTAGCTCACTAAGCTGCTTTAATCTAATAAGAAAATGAATATATACTTACAATCGTAGGGAAATTATGTTGCCTTTTGCCAGGTTTTATGTTTACTGGCATAAAGCCACTATCACTTTGAGACCTTGGTAAATTAGGCACCATTCCCTAAAAACAAAATAATTTATTAATATATCTAAAATTCTAAGTATTTAATAAGTATGAACACTTACTCCCAATGAACCTAATTGTGGTGTATTAGATAATTTTGTAATATTAACCCAACTACTCAATACCTCAGGTTTCTTTTGACAAACAGCTTCATTTCCAAATTGTGTTAAAAATGCTATAGAATAAACTCTCTTTCCAGTTTGATTTATGTAACTCCATTGTCCTACGAAATTGAAATATTACTTTAAATTCTCACTCTTAGTTACATAATAAACAATAAAAATCATTATTATTCCTTAATATAATCAAACCTTCTTCATAAGGTAGTTTTTCTAAATAGCTAGGTAACTTCGGAGTTTTAACAACTTCTACAGGCTCGGGCTGTAAACCATTATTTTGTTTTTTTTCTGGTTGCTGTAATATTTCTTTAGGTTTTGGCACAACACTTTCTTCTTCTTCTTCTTCTTCTTCATTTCTTGAGTTGTGATAATCATTGTTATCTTCTTTGTTTTCTTGCTAATTAGTTAAAATATACATGCTCGGTTTAATTTATCAACAATATTGCAGTAGAAAAACCGTGTCATTAGCATTTTTGAATAAATAAAATACTGAGATGTAATTTTAATTTAGGAATTGATAGAATACAGATAATAATATTTAATACATAATATGTATAGATATATGTATTTTTAATTTAAATTTTCACATACAACATTTACATTTTTAAATTAAAATAATTTAATAATAATTTATGGATTAAATATAGTTTGAAAATGACGAGTTGGTACTGATTGTAATGGATTTTCATATGATTTAAGTGATTTTAAATCTTTTCCTAATATCATACTCCCGAAGAACTGCTTTGAAATAATTACAACATATAACATTCATACTCACATGTTCGGATTTGTCTCCAAATTCTGATTCGATATCGGCATTAAATCTTTGATAATTATTCTTACTTAAAAATTTTTCATATTTATTGAGATATTGTTTATCTGATCTGTTTTTAATCATAAATTGTTGCTTGCTTTTATCATCTACATTAAATGAAAAATAAATCATAAGATAAAGTTAAATGTATGTTATTTTAATATGTTTACTTTCTATCTAATTTAAGTATTTACAATTAACCTACCAATTTCACATCGCTCTACACTGATATGCGATGAAAATAAAACAGTTTTATCAAAATAATTTAATGCAGTTTTAGCTTCATCTTCGGTTTCATAGACGATCAATGCAAAATAGCAATTTTCTTTATCGATAGTAAATATAATTTGAACACTCAAAACTTTTCCTTTTTGACTGAATATTTCCCTCAAGCTGTCTGCAGTAATCTGTAAAATGATGAGCACACCCCTTGTACCTATTACAATATATATTCAAATGTTGTGACTTACCGTTTTAGGTAGATGAAATATGATTAAAGAAGACATTTTTCAATAATTTTAATATGTATTGTTGTTAATGTCTATCACTCACTCTTTACATTACAACAAAAGTATTTTTTTTATAGGCATTTTATATAATTCGATAAATTCGTAAACACTATAGTCCGTCCCACGAAATAGACATATCGCAATTTGACGAAAACCAGTCCGTCTCGCGCAGACCCCACGCCATACTTCGTCCAGCCCTCCTACCTTTCTTTCGTAAATCTATAGCAAGGCGTTGTCACTTCTTGTTTGCATTGATAAAACCGATTTATTCGAGTCGCACATCATTTTGAAGTGTTAAATAATATTGATAAAATGCACAAAAATATTCTCGTAAGTCAATCTTTTGTCCACGTAAAAAATTTAGATAAAAAACGTTAATCTAAACATTTTTTGCGATTGATTCACTTGTACCCGTTTAATTCGAAATAGTTTTCCGAAAGGCTCTGTTACACCGAGCGAATAAATTCGCTGCTACCAAAGTCGCTCAATGTAATCGTTGAATTGTAATTAGTAATTACGTTGAACGCTCGCTGTTCACCCGCGATTAATGTTGACGACCTGGCCACTCGCTGGCTATCGGAATCGCTCGGTATAATCGAGCAATGCTCTTTTAGATTCAAATTTAAAAATCCAATTCACCAGTATCAATTTACTCATCACCTGTAACTCATTATTTCTTTTAAATCTAATGTATTGGAAGTACAGAAAGTACAGAGTACTTTGTTAATATCGAAATTGATCTAATGTTAATTAAATGTTATTTGTATTGAGGTTATAATCGATACATATTGAAATATATTCAGTGCGAGGAGTATAGTAATATATCAAGGTAAATGATTTCACTTATTCCGTTCTCATACCAATCGATGGAAGCCAATTTCCCCCGGCAGCCAAGTGATTCCTATTGAACTATAAATTCAAATTGAAAATGATTACACAATAAAAACAACAATATGGCCGATACATTCAAGTAAAATAAAAGGTTTAAAGTTTTTATATGTTTTTATTACAAGATTATAATCGTTTTTATTATATTTTATTGATTTTTATGGGGAAAACGGGTTCAATAATGAAAAAATTGTACTCAATTTATCGGTACTCAAATTATTTGGTTTAAAATAAAATATACCAGGCAAGAGGGAATCCATACCAGTAATAGTGTTCAAATTATAGATGTGTCAAAATGGGTTAAATATTATATAATGTAAAACATGTTATTATTTTGTAAACAGACCATGTCTTTGAATCCATTTGGTATGAAAGTGACTTCACATTTACTGACAAATTTGTGTAATTATACATGGACTCGTGTAGTATACACCATGCACATTAAAACGCAGCCGATGGCTCTCACACGGCACGTTAGATGTGTTCACATCAAAAGGATTTTTGAAAAATACGGTTATGCACAGACAAATTCAGTTGAGACGTTTCAAAATACCATGCAGAACAAAATCATTTTATGTACAGTTAAAAATAAATTTGCTAGTGAATTAAATTTTACTTTATAAATGATTGAATCTCTCTTGTAATGCGAATGCATAGTTTCATTTCAGTCGTAGCCACTGATTAATTAAAACGAACAGAATATCTGATGAAAAATACTGGAGCAGGGTCGTATCGACAGCCGGCCAAGCGATTCCTACTGTACATTCAAAACAGGTGAACACAAATAAAAAAGATCCAAAGTTCAAAAACCATCGTGGGGATTACTTATGGGAAGTGACAATTAATACACAATGCAATGAAAATAACAGGATGGTCCATACATTCAAGTCAAATAAATGATGAAAAGAAAAAAATTTGAAGACTTAATTTTTTACAATTTTTTTTTTTTTTTTTTTTTTTATTACTTTTTATAATATTTTAGAAATAACATTAACCGCAACTTTACACATTATTAATTTATATATAACTGTACACAATAGTCCGACAATGGTATCAACGTATATAGAAAAATATAGTAATTTTCTCCAATGACTTATCTTCATAACAATTATTATTTTGTAAATTCGAATTTTTCATAATAAGTTGTTTAATAAAGACACTTTACAATTTCATGATCGAAATCTAATTTTGAAAGAGCATAGTCTCCATATTTCCCAAAACGTGTTTTAAAAACTAATGTAGTTACAGTACATAGTACACACAATAATCAATTATACAGCGAAAGGAAGAATGAATTTAAAACTACGACAGCCATGGTTTTAGTTTCCAAGTCTTCATTGAATCCAGTTTTGAATTCATCTTCTTTCTTCCATAGATCAAAAGATTCTTTACTTATAACACTGTCCTGATAAAGCTTATGGAAGAGTTTCAATACCATACCTTAAGGACAACAAAATTATGTCAATTATTAATAATGAAACCAAGTGTAAATTACTAAAATAATTTAACTCACCCCCGGGATGCTCAAGAGCAGCAGACATAATTTGAATACCATACAAACATTGTACTTCTCGAGCCTGGATTTCGGGTTCCGGAAGAGGTTCAGACCGTATGTAGCAGGTCAACAACTTCACATGAACATGATCAAAGAAATCCTCGTAAGAATGATTAGGTTCTGTGTATGAAAATATTTCAATTAGAAACAAGTTAATTAATACAAAGGTCTGACATTATTTCCTTACTTAAACAAGCAATAACAATGGCTATAGTTAATGCCCGTACAAACTGAGGACATTTGATTATTTCAGCATTGATATTAGTCTAAAAAAAAAAAATGGTTATTTATTCATACATTTTTTCCTTTCTTATAACTTAACATGTGTAAAACATGAGAGTAGATACAAATTATATAAAATTATACTTACACTAATCCAACTATGCATATTATCATACAATAATTTACTATTTTCAGTCAACCTCATTTTATCATACATAGCAACAGATAAGAGGAAAACACCAACTCGCTAATATGAAAAAAAATAATATATATTAAATCCACTAGACAGAAAAATCTCAAATTAATTTAACTTACATCATTTTTAAAATATTTATTTATTTGGTTATTAGGCATAAATACGTCAAGAGGAACATATTCAGACATCCTCCATTTATTATAAATCCATAATATTCCACCAACTTGCTAAATAACATAAAAATAGAATTTCTATTAATTTAGAGTTTATACATAAATATGTAACTTTGCCGATTATATTGAAAATATAAACCACGAAAACGGGTATTTTTTTTTTACACTCACTACTTTTGGTAGGGAGTAAAATTATTTTAAAACATTATAGAACAAAAGAAATTCCCACTTACTTCTTTAATGTTTTGTGTTTCTTTGGAACTAAGAATTGTTTGCAACACTTCAATGAAAAATGCACTAGAATTATCCGGCCTTATGGAAGTGCAAGCATCTTTTAAATTATTAAAATCAAAGGAAGCAGTCTTTGATATTAATAATGGAGCTATAAATAGAAGTCATAATTTATTTAATATGCAAATTATAACAATGAGTATATTATTATGAAAGCGATTAACTTACCAATAATGGCAGCAATATAGGAGAAGAATTGGGGATAATCCATCAAATAATCATTCCAATCCTTTAAGACAGCATCAATTCTATAAATAAAAATATTCATTAGTGTTATTGAATATAAAATAAATTCTAAAAAAATATTAAATACCCATGAGTAATAACTGCCATAGATAAAACTTTTTTGGATAAAAGTTCAGCTAATATTTTTCCAGCCGCGGTACGACTATTAGGTTTACTATCCAAAGTTATAAGTGACATAGATTTGACAAACTCTTCATGTCTAGTTCGAATATTCGAATTTTCATCTTCAGTCAACAAATAAACTATATCCTAAAGAATAAAAAAAAAAAAATTATAATATTTGTGTATATAATACTTGAGAATAAGTTTATCTTTTTAAGCACTACATACATCCAAATTATGCATTTGCTCATACTCTTGTATGATGTTTTTGCATTGTAAACTTATTTTAGTAGCCAATTCTGGATCCAAAATTGGCTGCTCTTCAGGGGCTTCTTTAGTAACAGTCGTAGAAGGTATAGAGGAACTTAGTGATGGACTAGTTTGAGCAAATTGAGGCATCATACTTGCTACGCCTATAAATATATATGTGTTATATAAATATGTATAGTAAATAAGCAGAGATAAATATATGTCATACCAGACATCATTCGTTGTCGCTCTTCACTTTCATATATAACGGGTTTTCTAGAATTATTTTTACTTGACCTATAATTATTATCATTATATTATTAAAATTATAAGCATAAAAACTATTGTTTGGCTGAGAAAAAATACTTACATCATCTGTGAAGTATTTGTTGACTTCTTGTCATCATTGAGAACAGCATATGTATTATTACTTGTAAATGCACTACTTTTACCTCCAGTGGAGTTGGAGGAAAATGACCATTTAGACGAAGGGCCTAAAGTAGTGACAGATGACGATTCCTAAATTTTGTATTTGACATAAAAATTGTATTACTTCATACAAGTTGATAGGTGATTTACGTAAAAACCAATATAATATTACCTTAAATTCTTGTAATATAGACTGATCTATGGTATAATTTTGTTGCTTATACTTGGCAGTATTTTGTACTACATTCCATTCATTACTATCGTTTCCTCCTGAAAAATATAAAATGCTAGAGGATAACAATTCTTCTTTACTAACATTTAGAGTTAATTTAGAATACTTGAACGACTAAGAATTGTGTGTTTTCATCATTGAAAAAAGTTATTCAACAATCAATATATTTTCAGAGAGAAGATTAGATTAAAGTAATCATTTAAAAACACATTTGAAAATAATAAATTTACTATTTCCGAAATAAATACTCACGGCGACTTTTATTATCACCACCTCGTGACCGATCATCACCACCCCTTGACCTGTCATCACCACGGTGATGATCTCGCTTGTCAGATCTATTATAAGATAAAGCCATTGACTGTTCCATAGCTTCATTTTTAGCATCATTTTCAACTTCATTAATTAGTTTAGGTTTACTCTCATTACGCCTTGGAATCCATTTATCTCTTCTTAAATCGATGACATCTTGAATCATAAATTTTATTCTCGACGGAATCTTCGATTTCATATCTTTAGATGTCAAAGCTTTTAGCTTATCAAAAGTCTCATTTAAGTTATATGACTGAAAAAGTAACAACAAATTTATTAGTTCAATATTATTTAAATTGTGAGGGAACATTAAATATTTTTCATAATTCATTGACATGTGTAATATTTGTTATGAATGTGGATGTGCATTTTTTTAAATTGTTAAATAACTACTACAACTGAAACAATTTTTTTTTTTTTTAACTTGATGTAGTTTAGTTTTTATTTTACCTTTAAACTGTACTTATTTATAAATTTGAGATAGCCAATTGTCTAAACTTTTCTAAAAATTAAAAAAGTTTATATTGATTCAATGTTACAAATCAACAAAGTATATAAACAAATCATTTAAAGTGACATATTATGAGCAAATATCTAGGTTATTGTTTTATTAATCTCTACAGAATATTGAAATATTTTGTAATCAAGCAATGCTTAATATGACTAATATAAAAGACTCTAGAAGAAAAAAGTGGAATATTGACATTATGAAAAACGTTATGTTTTAGTTATGAATCTTTTTGATGACGGGTGAGAAATTAAATAGGCTAATTCTCCATGTAAAAACTGAAAATTAAAAATTGATCTTCAAAATTATTCATTGTTCAATTAATTAATTAATTGTGAAAAACATTTTCTATAGAATAATAAAAATAAATAACTGTGATAATTCAATCTTAAGAGATATAGGTGACAGATGATTGATTAATATTGGTGAATAGGAATTTAAATTTTGAAACCATTCTACCATTGATCTCGAAAAAAACAATACTATAATCCGTGCCACGAGAGACCACATCCGAATGATAGCGCTCCCCAGTTTCGAGGCAGAGGGGCAATGCTCGATGCATGTAAAAAACGATTTTTGGTTGGCCGCCGTATGCAGTCTCTCATGGCACAGAGTATAGTGAAAGATTGTAGAATGGATAATTGACAAAACCTTATAGATTTTAGTTTTAATATTATTTCAAATTCATTTTAACCCTAGAACGGTAATGTGCGTAAATTTTACGCATATCAAAAACTTAAAATGTGGTCACAATGTTATTATTGATGGTATTGCTTCAGAATTCTAGATATGCATTTATCAGTTAGTTGAGTATATTTTTTGATAAGTGCTTAATCACATTTTACATCCAGCTATGTATATGACAACATTTCTAAAACCTCCATACGTAAGTTTTACGTATCATTACTAATAAATGTAAAATTAACTACGTAAAATATACGCATGGTTACCAATACTGTGTTTTTAAATTTCTTATTTCTATACTTATTGTTTACAACCAATTTTTTTTTTTCATAATATTTTTTTTACGAAGATATAGGTATCATATTTTTTTTTATAACTATAAAGTATGTTAACACTTAAACAAGGAATGTTATTTATTATAAACTGTTAGATTTCAAAGTTTCTATAATATATTATATGTACCAATTTTTGATTTGATTTTGTTTATTTTATAGGTTATTTTTTTCTAAAAAAACTTGTTTTTTCAGGGATAATATTAACTAAGTAATAAAAAGAATATATGACATTTGGTATTTATTTTTTTTAAGTACATGGTAATGATATGATATTTTTATATGCGAATATTTTACGCATCATTACCCATAGTGTGAAGTAAATTAACGTTACCATTCTAGGGTTAATTAAAGCTTAAAAAAAGATTTTTGTTAATTTGTTTCTCAAATTTTTACACTTTAGTAAAATCAACCTTTAAGAAATCTTGGATTAAATTTTCAAAATTCATTGATGTATCAAAATTATGTATTAATATTAATAGTATACACATTTCAGTAATATTTTCAATCTCATAATTACGACAAAATAAATGAAATAATTAATATCGATTAACCAAAATTAGCTGAAAATATAAATTTTATTGCTTGATATTTTTTTTTATTACTTTTTTACTACTGAGAACTTAAGTGTTAATAAAATGTATAGCTGGAGTTAAGAAGTACGAGATTATATCCTATTACCACCCGTGGTCTTTTTTAAAATTATAGGGGATATAATAAGAAGCCACTCCATAAACTATTTTCTATAATAAATTATTAAAATAAGATATAAACTTACTTGTTCTAATTCTTTTCCAACAGTCTTTAATAGATTACACAAACACTCAAGTGGTTCCTCTTCATGCTTGGTTACCAAATTCACAATGCAATACAAAATAATATTTGGAGTTAGAATTTTTTGTTTGAAGAGTTCACCAATAAACCTAAAATAAACAACAAAAATATATATAAGTATTATCGTAAAACTAACATTCTTCTTAGAAGTTAAAGAAATTACCTGCAATTTCCTACAGAACGTTTACGTAATCTCCTTTCATTTTCTTCATATTCAAGTAGTAATTCTTTTTTTTTATCCTAGAAAATAAAAATGTAATTAATAAAAGATCTTTCAAAATAACAATTTAAGATCAAAATAATTACTGGATCTTTACAAGATGTAATTTTGGCCAGCTTCTTAGCAGAATCCATTTCTTGAGCTTTATCTAATTCGAATAGGCTCTGGCATTTACTAATGATCAACTTCTTAAACGACATAGTCTTATTATCTTCAGAACTTACTTGCACCGATTGCATATGAGAACACAGTGATGCATAAAGAGGTGCAAAACTTTGTTCTTCAATAGCCTAATATTTCCAAATAAAATAGAATACATATTATTTTAAAATAGTGCTAACAAATAATATATGAATAGAAATTAAATATTTTTGATCCTAATATCACTGATTGTTAGTTTTTAAATAATAATTAAGTGACATATAAATATAATGAAGATTTTGCTTTTAAATTTAAAATAGTTTTAAATAACAAGTAGGAAATAATGTGATAAATATATAAATAAATAGTGAACTTTGAGAAAAAAGTTAGGAAATCAGGTTATTTCCTAGATTCCAAAAATTTTGGGATTTAAAAAAAATACAATAAAAGGTAAAAATTTTAAATATAATTCTTTCAGTGTATGCGTGCGCTTTATAATATGTATTTTTGTAAATGGATACACCTTTTTTAACCATAAGATTTTGATTGATAAAATTGTATAAATAAAAATTTAACCTATGAATATTGGATTTAAACCTAAAAATCGACTAAGTCACCATTACTTCAAAATAAAAAAAAAAGAAACATATTATTTTCAAATTTTTAGAAGCTGTAATTCAGTCAGTCTGGATCTTATGTTAAAAATAGGTATTGTCTTTAAAAATTACAAGTTTTACGGAACATACACAAACCGATTTATTTTAAATTATGAAAATCTTCAGCAAATACATATGTATTACGTTAGGTTAACTACCACTTATTTTATAATACAAGGTCAGCCGGCTGAAACATTAAGTCTGGCCTGTTATTAGATATTTTCTTCCCTAAAGCGAACATTTTAACATGTTCTCTTCATTAAAGACATTACAAAAGTGGAAATACAAAATGTGATTGTCATGTTTATTAATTATTTACAATTAGACTAAGCAATACATATATAATCAGCTTTAAAAAGTAGAATAGTAAAAGTATTATTCTTTAGACATTATGTTTATTTATTTAAATTTAAATAAAATTTAGATCAAATATAATAATAATAATAATTCCATACTACTATGTATAGTTGATAAAATATATAGAAATATATATTAATATGAGAACAAAGTTTGTTTTATTATTACCTTTTCAAAAACTAGGTCAACAGTTTTTTCTAGCTGATCAATAGTATCAATAGGTAATGCCTTGAAACATTTCGTTAATGGACCCACATTCTCGGGAGTAATCTTGTTTAAAATTGTTTGGACATTCATAATAACATCCTATAAAAAATTAACTATAAACATTAAAGATATTAGATTACATTAAAAAACTGTATATTTATGGCTTATTTCATCTCATTACAACACAAGTAAATTTAAACCCCATTCCAATCTACCTTTTAAAGAGTAAATTATGGTAATAGAAGATAATATTTTTACATATTTTATTTTATGACACACATTAGTTTACAAAATATAGTCTTAAACATTAAATACAGTAGAATTAATTTAAGATGCTTTTCTATGGAGCAGTTAAAAAGGCATATTAAACATATAATCATATTACATTGTAAAATTAATACAGTGCAAAAAATTGTATTGACATTGTTCATTGTTATAACTTTTATATTATTATTTACTTAAAGAATAATAGATTTCTATTATTAGTTATTTCAAATTTTTGATATAATAATAATTATACGATTTATCTGCTTACCTCCCTTAAATGATCAAATGCATTTATTTCATTGAATTGTATACTAACATAATTGAAAAAGAATGTGTCTTATCCGGAAATGTAAAGTGTAAATACACATTACACAGAGTTGTTTAATCAACACATCAAACAATATCAAATTCAAGAAACTTGTAAAAATGTGTGTATGATGGAGGAAATGATCTAATAGGGAATCTACTCAACATATAAAAAACAGGGTACAGACTGGAGTCCGATGAAATATAGGTAATAAGTGATTGATATTGGAGAACAAGTCATTTAAATTTTTAACAAATGTACCATTGCTTAAGAAAAAACTAATTATTCTAAGCAAAAGAAGTTGGATCAGACTTTAATTGTAAATAGTCAGAGTATCTGAATTCGTTAATAAAGTCCTTAGTTTCACTCATAATCTAAAGATTCTGGTATTTAATAGAAACCAATACATTTTTGATTTTTAGTGAGATTAATAATTATATTGTTCCATGAGAATCTTTGATGGAAGTAGAAATACATATCAAAAGATTAGTTTGTCAAATGTCAACATAAGATTAGATATAAACAATATACATTTTCATAATATCTTACTGGTGTTGTAGAAGTATTGTTCAAATCAATTTCATTTCCTGTATTAGGATCAATTATTTTAATGGCAGCAGTTTTTCTCCGTGGCGCTCGAGGTTCAGGTATTGGCATTGGCGTAGTTGGTGGTTGTTGTGTTACTTGCAAAGGTTGTGAATTGGTAGACATTTCCATAGATTGAGACTGTACAATGAGAGGTGGTCCATGCGAACTTTGAGCATTACTCATATTAGGTACAGGGGTATTCTGTGGTCCCTGTGGTATACTAGTGGTCATCTGCTGTAATGGTCTAGGAGGTGTTGTTGAATAAATAAAACCTAGAATATCAATAAATGTATTAAAACTGAACAGAAAAGTTAATGACACAACTTATTTGTCAAAAATAAGAATAAATTATAATTATTATTGAAAGTTTTTCATTACGAAATTTTGGATAAAAATTAAATTATTTAAACACTTTGTATGTAAGAGATAAATGAATTCATGTTTATCACAAAATAGAATATTTGATTCATATTTTTATTTTTTTTCTAATTTAAATTTTATATATTATAGTATTGAATTAAATTATTATTTACATAGATTCTAACTGGATTAAGTAGAAAAATATTTATTTTTTTTCACCAATATAAGATTTGTGGATATACTTTATAGTTTATACTTAAGTCTTCACTTTACTCGTTGATCCAGAAAATGTTAACCATGGATTTAAATGATAAAATAAGTAAAATTCAACTGGGATTAATAATATTTTTGGAACATTCAGCAACTATAATAACACTAAAAAGAGTGACTCTTTTTTACAACATAAATGTTCAGCAATAAATTAAGTACGAAAAAGATTCTTTGTTAATTAAAAACCTTAAATTTATCAATTTCAAAAGTTTATAAATTACTATATGATAAAAATGCATTTGTCATATCATCAACAAATAATGAATAATAATATAATCATTTTGTGCAATGTAATCGAAAATAAAATAAGAGGTTTAAAATTTACTTATATCTAATAACTACCTTGATTTCCAGGGTAATTTTGTAGATATGGTGACATGATAACTGCTTGTGAAGCCTAAAAAAAAATAAAAACCACTCGTGTTATGATAAAATTAATAACATTTGTTTAAAAAATAAGTTATCAATTAAATGTAAAAATGTATTGTTTTTATATATTTTTTTGAAATATATATTAAGAACACATCCTATTAAATAAATTGACGATGAATAAGTATTTAACTTCAAAATCTTAAGTATATCGATACCTGTGGTCCAAATGCAGTATGTGGATAATATGCATGATTAGGAGTTCCTGAATATGCCACATTACCGGGCAAGTATACCTATAACATTGAATTTACAATAATATTAAGAGCGCCATTTATTACAATAAATGAAAGTAACTTTTATATTAATATAAAATACCAAAGTATAATAAAAATATTTATTGATATCTGAAATCTATGCAACTATTATATAATAAGTTTTCACAGTTTACCTTTTTATAAATATGCAAGGGTAAGTAGGTTAAATGAATGAAATTTAAATCCAACACCAAGACAGATAAAAATATATTTTATAACACACTGTTGTTAGATAAAACCGTTTTCAAATATTGTTAATAGTATTAAATGTAACTAATTAATTAGAGATTAATAAAGCGCATAATATTAATTTGTAAAATTAATTTAAAAATTATTAGTTTAAAGCAAAAAATTACAAAAAGTTAAGATATTTAATCAATATTAAAAGTTTAATATCTTGATTATTCATTTAAACTTTTGTTTGATTTAAAAATACTAATTACATAAACAAGTTCTGTTTGTACAAAATGAAAAGAAAATTTACCTGTTGAAAGAAATAAGGATTAATTAAAGTTAATCCTAAGCATGGCGTATACAAATAAAGTAAATAATATTTAATGAATAGATATCATAAAAACTGCATTTAAATTTGAAATATAAATATAGATCAATTTATATAAATATAGATAAAATTAATATGCATCAGAAAATTCTAAAAAACTTTATAGTTAATAAAACTAAAAATAAACAAATTAATGTATACCCAAGAAGAAATTATGGAACATTTTTTTCAAATAAAAAAAATAGGAGGATCATCCAGAAAGTAAGGTTACAAAAGTTTTGTATGCCAGGGGAAATTTCTTTTGTGAAATTGGCACATATTGAGAGGCTATATGTGCCTATCAGAATTTTTGTTTAATCAGTGTAAACTTTTAAGGCGGATAGAACATGCGGACAAACACTAACACCAGGCCCCACACGGTGTGGATTTCTCAGGAGCTCCTCATTTCATTTGGATGGGATGTCATCAACAACCCCCTTATTCACCAGATCTGACACCCACAGAATTTCGTCTGTTCACTAAATTAAAGGAATTTCTGGGTGGGAAACGTCATATTCCAACCAACGATGAGGTCAAGCATACGGTGCAGAAGTGGCTGAAGGAATTGAGAGAGGTCTATGACACAGGTATACTAAAGCTGGTTCCAAACTATGAAAATTCAGTGAACTTAAAGATGGTTATAGTGAAAAATAGTTTAATATATTTGTGAAACATCCTGTAAACATTTTTAAAATATAAGAATTTTATAATTCTACATAAATGTTGTAACCTTACTTTCTGGATGACCATCGGACTTGGTATCGATCAAATTTTGATATTCAAGAGCTTGGCATTTAATATATTGAAGAACAGAGAGACTATAATAGTGTTTTTGAGTATGATTCAGTTTTGTAGATAACATGAACTTTTAGAATGTATCTATTACTTTAGAATTTATCAGCATAAATTAATACGAAACAAAAAATAGTAAAAAAGGCTTTAAGGTGATACCCATAGGCTTTCAAGGTTTACAACTTATTTATATAATATCACAACTAAAAAAGAATGATTTTCACAAATTCATGTTTGCACCATCACGTTAAAATACCTTTATTTTTAAAAATGTCGGAAAATAGTCATGTTGCTAATAAACATGAAAAAACTAAATTTACTTTAGACAAATATTAAAAATAAATATTTTTTCAATCAATTCAGTAATTTGTCTCGAAAATTACCTGATACTGGAAGGGTCCTCTTGGTAAATTACGTGGTGCATTTGGTCTTATATGGTGGGGGAGCTGAGCACAAAAAGCAAGCATTAATATACATAACAAATATTAGTTAAAAAAAGTTAGGACATAATATACATAAACATACAATATTATATTATGTATAAAACTTTTGCATTACATGAATGCAAGAAGCTTTATGATTAGATCTAACTAGTATTGAGATTATAAAAATTATTCATAAAAGAATGAAAATTAACAAATCATTTTAAATGTAAATTAAAATTCAATATAATTATTAAGTTATAGTAATACTTTAAAAATTTCTAAATTAATAAGTACTTACATAATCTCATTACTATTAATTACCTTATTCAAACAATTACCAGCCCAAAAATTCCAAAACATTTCTTATATAAATCAAATAAGTAATTCAATTTTGTGGTTATTTAAGTTTATATTATTAAGTATAAATTTTGGTAGTCGTTTAAAAAATTATAATTTAGTTTTAGAAGAGCTTAGCTATTGTTTGAAAAGTGAATCGTTCAAAAAAAAAAGGTAAAAGGCAAAATATGTCAGTGAGTTGCTAACTTAATACTAAGGAGGCTAACACCACAAATAAACCACAAAAAGCTATTTTGCAAAACACCAATGTTAGATATGGACATCCCACATTCAATCATTCTCAAGTTCCCAGTTGGAACAAACATTTAAAAGTATTCTTCTATTACTTACCCTAGGTTAATTAAAGAATAGATTTAAAGATTATAACTTTTACAATATAACATGCATACCCTATCACATTTACTTGAGAAAGGAGCCTTATAGATTCAAATAAATTGGAAAGTAAATTTTAGAAATGTTTTTCCTAAATTGAATTTTATTAAAAATTGCTTTAAGCAGTTGAGACTTACATATTTATGAAAAAATATAAATATTAAATTTCAAAAATGTATTCTATAAGTGAGAACCTATCATTATAAACAAGAATATTACATAATATATTTGGTCCTCATGATTATACTTACAGTTGGCTGCCTTTGAGGAATATGTGTAATTTGCATTTGACCTAAAATAATTTACAATCATAAACATTATATAACTTTCATATCTTTTTTTTAAACATTCTATCCTCTACTTACTTATATTGGCCATATGATTACTTTTCATATCACTAATATTATGTGTAGATGGGTTTCCATAATGTCTTTGAGCCTGTTGTGGTCCAATTATATTAAACCGGCCGCTGGAATTTGTGGCTTGAACAGTATGTGGAGGAAAATTAGTGTCTGAAAAATTAATAAAATAATGAAATATTTCACATTTATATCATTGTATTATGAAATTATTTTTAAATATTGATGACATAAAGCTTTGAGTTAATGTAATTGTAAGCATTCATTCACATTCTCCATCATAGGAGTTCTATGTTTTTTGTTATCAGTAGTCTAATTAGTCTAGTGATGTGATAAGAATTTTTAAAACAAATTTAAATTTGGCTATTTAATATTCTTGAGAATTTTCTCAAATTTGTAATATTAACATATAATTGCAACAAAATCAACTAACATAAAGTGGAAAAATAAAAAGCACAAATTTGGTAAGTAAACGTATTCAAATCTGTTTTAGAATCATTATAACATCATAAGATCAAGTGATATATAAGAATTTGCTTCCTTAATTACCATGTTGAACTTGAGATAGTTAAAATATAATATTATTGTTTGCTATCTCTTAATTGCACATAATTTTTTTCACATTGTAATATTAAGATTTTTTATCAATCTTACTAAAATAAAAATTATTCAAACTCTTAAGCAATAAAATTAATTTTTTGAAACTAATCAAAGTTCAGTAATTTAAACTTTAGATTAGAATTACATTTTATGCATTAAAATAATACATCTTAATCACCATATAAATGTTTAAATTTGTTTTATCTTACCACTCATTTTATACACACACAAAACAAATCTAATAGAAACATTTACATATAATATATACTTATATAATTTAGAGATAAATCATAAAATGTATTTATTTAACAAAAGTATTGAGATTTATAATCAAGTAATTTTAATCAAGGTATTTAGAAATTTTCGTTTCACATATAACTGAACAAACGTGGCTGCCAGGCTGGCAAAACCACTACTACTTCGAGTAAATCTACATGCATGTAGCAACAGCTGTCTCCCCTACTACTTATCAGAGAAGACAGGGTTTCATAAACCATGACATGAAAATTAAAATTTAATACCTATCTATTAAATTATTTTAAACAATAACATTAATATTTATTGTCCTGAACAAATTGTAGTTATGTTAAATGTTACTAAATAATCTAATAATAGTCCTATATTTATTTATTTGATTTTACTCTGATAAGGCATATATTAAACTTCGGAATTTTTGGTTTTAGGGGGGGGGAAAGTATATGAATTTTAAAATAGCTTGATTTTAATTGCCTTTATTTCTAAACTTGAAAGATAGAAATTATAAACAAATTTTATTTTAGAAAATATAAATTATATGAATTGTTTTTTAAATAACTAAATAAAATAAAAGCATTTAATTATTGTCCTTTAAACCCACACTTTGATTTAACATCATTAATGTTGTTATAACTGTAGCTCAAACTTGTATTAAAATTAGTTTAAAAAACAATTGTGGAGAATCACTTAGAATAAAGACTAATTGTGAACAGCACTTGAAAACATAATTTAAAGATTATACTGTAAAACTTGTCTATTTTAATCGTTTATCAAATCAAGTGAAATGATACTGTACTTAGGTTAAAAACTCTTAAGAGTACACTATCATCCTAAACTCAGATAAATTAAGTTAGACAAGTTTTCAATAATAAAATTGTTGATTAAAGGAATAAAATTAAAAAAATTATACTTTTCACGAAAAATATTCAATTAAATTCAAAACCTTATGTTCTATTTCATAATAAATACTTTAAACTATTCAATATTATCTAAAGTCAATATTTACAGTTAAAATCCAAGAAGTATTCAATGGAATAAATATTTTATCTTTAAATAGATTTAATTTACCCCAAATTCAAAAACCATAGATAAAAATAATAGGTACCTGACTATATTTAAATTTCATTATGCCCAAATCACAATAGCATATATAACCTAGTTAAATAAGATACACATTTACTAAGTTTGCAAAATAGTAATAACAAAATAACATTATTAATATTAAACATTTTCAAGATTTGTATGATTTTTTTTATTCTGCAATTGGGATACATTTTGGCATCTTGTCCACTGGATGACAAGTATTAAGTACATTAAAAATGGATACAATATAAATAGGTATTGTTATAAATGACATACATTAAAGTATAATAATATATCAATGTTTTTCAATAAATTGAATTGCAATAATTGGTTGAAATAAAAGGTGATACTTTACACAATAGTCATATACCCTAAATGACGTAAACCTTTTGTAAAACCAAAAGTTTAATTATTATACATAGCTGTATAAGAAAGAAAAACTGGTTTGAAATAAACAGGAATTTAGAATATAATATATTTTTAGATTCTATGTTGAGAGTTAACACAAAAATTATTTTCAGGTTTTAATTAATCAAATATGTAAATTATAAGATAATTTGCTCCTGGTCTAAAATATAGACAACATTCCCAAGTGTTCGATTTTATTTCTCTAAATTTAATTAAAAAACAAATTGAAATAAAATAACAAATTTTGTATAATTTAAAAAGAAAATCGATAAAAATATACTTTATACTATATATTATATATATATATACTAATATTATACTAATATACTATATACTAATATATACTATATATTATACTAACATACTATATATTTAGAATACTTGAACGACTAAGAATTGTGTGTTTTCATCATTGAAAAAAGTTATTCAACAATCAATATATTTTCAGAGAGAAGATTAGATTAAAGTAATCATTTAAAAACACATTTGAAAATAATAAATTTACTATTTCCGAAATAAATACTCACGGCGACTTTTATTATCACCACCTCGTGACCGATCATCACCACCCCTTGACCTGTCATCACCACGGTGATGATCTCGCTTGTCAGATCTATTATAAGATAAAGCCATTGACTGTTCCATAGCTTCATTTTTAGCATCATTTTCAACTTCATTAATTAGTTTAGGTTTACTCTCATTACGCCTTGGAATCCATTTATCTCTTCTTAAATCGATGACATCTTGAATCATAAATTTTATTCTCGACGGAATCTTCGATTTCATATCTTTAGATGTCAAAGCTTTTAGCTTATCAAAAGTCTCATTTAAGTTATATGACTGAAAAAGTAACAACAAATTTATTAGTTCAATATTATTTAAATTGTGAGGGAACATTAAATATTTTTCATAATTCATTGACATGTGTAATATTTGTTATGAATGTGGATGTGCATTTTTTTAAATTGTTAAATAACTACTACAACTGAAACAATTTTTTTTTTTTTTAACTTGATGTAGTTTAGTTTTTATTTTACCTTTAAACTGTACTTATTTATAAATTTGAGATAGCCAATTGTCTAAACTTTTCTAAAAATTAAAAAAGTTTATATTGATTCAATGTTACAAATCAACAAAGTATATAAACAAATCATTTAAAGTGACATATTATGAGCAAATATCTAGGTTATTGTTTTATTAATCTCTACAGAATATTGAAATATTTTGTAATCAAGCAATGCTTAATATGACTAATATAAAAGACTCTAGAAGAAAAAAGTGGAATATTGACATTATGAAAAACGTTATGTTTTAGTTATGAATCTTTTTGATGACGGGTGAGAAATTAAATAGGCTAATTCTCCATGTAAAAACTGAAAATTAAAAATTGATCTTCAAAATTATTCATTGTTCAATTAATTAATTAATTGTGAAAAACATTTTCTATAGAATAATAAAAATAAATAACTGTGATAATTCAATCTTAAGAGATATAGGTGACAGATGATTGATTAATATTGGTGAATAGGAATTTAAATTTTGAAACCATTCTACCATTGATCTCGAAAAAAACAATACTATAATCCGTGCCACGAGAGACCACATCCGAATGATAGCGCTCCCCAGTTTCGAGGCAGAGGGGCAATGCTCGATGCATGTAAAAAACGATTTTTGGTTGGCCGCCGTATGCAGTCTCTCATGGCACAGAGTATAGTGAAAGATTGTAGAATGGATAATTGACAAAACCTTATAGATTTTAGTTTTAATATTATTTCAAATTCATTTTAACCCTAGAACGGTAATGTGCGTAAATTTTACGCATATCAAAAACTTAAAATGTGGTCACAATGTTATTATTGATGGTATTGCTTCAGAATTCTAGATATGCATTTATCAGTTAGTTGAGTATATTTTTTGATAAGTGCTTAATCACATTTTACATCCAGCTATGTATATGACAACATTTCTAAAACCTCCATACGTAAGTTTTACGTATCATTACTAATAAATGTAAAATTAACTACGTAAAATATACGCATGGTTACCAATACTGTGTTTTTAAATTTCTTATTTCTATACTTATTGTTTACAACCAATTTTTTTTTTTCATAATATTTTTTTTACGAAGATATAGGTATCATATTTTTTTTTATAACTATAAAGTATGTTAACACTTAAACAAGGAATGTTATTTATTATAAACTGTTAGATTTCAAAGTTTCTATAATATATTATATGTACCAATTTTTGATTTGATTTTGTTTATTTTATAGGTTATTTTTTTCTAAAAAAACTTGTTTTTTCAGGGATAATATTAACTAAGTAATAAAAAGAATATATGACATTTGGTATTTATTTTTTTTAAGTACATGGTAATGATATGATATTTTTATATGCGAATATTTTACGCATCATTACCCATAGTGTGAAGTAAATTAACGTTACCATTCTAGGGTTAATTAAAGCTTAAAAAAAGATTTTTGTTAATTTGTTTCTCAAATTTTTACACTTTAGTAAAATCAACCTTTAAGAAATCTTGGATTAAATTTTCAAAATTCATTGATGTATCAAAATTATGTATTAATATTAATAGTATACACATTTCAGTAATATTTTCAATCTCATAATTACGACAAAATAAATGAAATAATTAATATCGATTAACCAAAATTAGCTGAAAATATAAATTTTATTGCTTGATATTTTTTTTTATTACTTTTTTACTACTGAGAACTTAAGTGTTAATAAAATGTATAGCTGGAGTTAAGAAGTACGAGATTATATCCTATTACCACCCGTGGTCTTTTTTAAAATTATAGGGGATATAATAAGAAGCCACTCCATAAACTATTTTCTATAATAAATTATTAAAATAAGATATAAACTTACTTGTTCTAATTCTTTTCCAACAGTCTTTAATAGATTACACAAACACTCAAGTGGTTCCTCTTCATGCTTGGTTACCAAATTCACAATGCAATACAACATAACATTTGGAGTTAGAATTTTTTGTTTGAAGAGTTCACCAATAAACCTAAAATAAACAACAAAAATATAAATAAGTATTATCGTAAAACTCATTCTTCTTAGAAGTTAAAGAAATTACCTGCAATTTCCTACAGAACGTTTACGTAATCTCCTTTCATTTTCTTCATATTCAAGTAGTAATTCTTTTTTTTTATCCTAGAAAATAAAAATGTAATTAATAAAAGATCTTTCAAAATAACAATTTAAGATCAAAATAATTACTGGATCTTTGCAAGATGTAATTTTGGCCAGCTTCTTAGCAGAATCCATTTCTTGAGCTTTATCTAATTCGAATAGGCTCTGGCATTTACTAATGATCAACTTCTTAAACGACATAGTCTTATTATCTTCAGAACTTACTTGCACCGATTGCATATCAGAACACAGTGATGCATAAAGAGGTGCAAAACTTTGTTCTTCAATAGCCTAATATTTCCAAATAAAATAGAATACATATTATTTTAAAATAGTGCTAACAAATAATATATGAATAGAAATTAAATATTTTTGATCCTAATATCACTGATTGTTAGTTTTTAAATAATAATTAAGTGACATATAAATATAATGAAGATTTTGCTTTTAAATTTAAAATAGTTTTAAATAACAAGTAGGAAATAATGTGATAAATATATAAATAAATAGTGAACTTTGAGAAAAAAGTTAGGAAATCAGGTTATTTCCTAGATTCCAAAAATTTTGGGATTTAAAAAAAATACAATAAAAGGTAAAAATTTTAAATATAATTCTTTCAGTGTATGCGTGCGCTTTATAATATGTATTTTTGTAAATGGATACACCTTTTTTAACCATAAGATTTTGATTGATAAAATTGTATAAATAAAAATTTAACCTATGAATATTGAATTTAAACCTAAAAATCGACTAAGTCACCATTACTTCAAAATAAAAAAAAAGAAACATATTATTTTCAAATTTTTAGAAGCTGTAATTCAGTCAATCTGGATCTTATGTTAAAAATAGGTATTGTCTTTAAAAATTACAAGTTTTACGGAACATACACAAACCGATTTATTTTAAATTATGAAAATCTTCAGCAAATACATATGTATTACGTTAGGTTAACTACCACTTATTTTATAATACAAGGTCAGCCGGCTGAAACATTAAGTCTGGCCTGTTATTAGATATTTTCTTCCCTAAAGCGAACATTTTAACATGTTCTCTTCATTAAAGACATTACAAAAGTGGAAATACAAAATGTGATTGTCATGTTTATTAATTATTTACAATTAGACTAAGCAATACATATATAATCAGCTTTAAAAAGTAGAATAGTAAAAGTATTATTCTTTAGACATTATGTTTATTTATTTAAATTTAAATAAAATTTAGATCAAATATAATAATAATAATAATTCCATACTACTATGTATAGTTGATAAAATATATAGAAATATATATTAATATGAGAAAAAAAGTTTGTTTCATTATTACCTTTTCAAAAACTAGGTCAACAGTTTTTTCTAGCTGATCAATAGTATCAATAGGTAATGCCTTGAAACATTTCGTTAATGGACCCACATTCTCGGGAGTAATCTTGTTTAAAATTGTTTGGACATTCATAATAACATCCTATAAAAAATTAACTATAAACATTAAAGATATTTGATTACATTAAAAAACTGTATATTTATGGCTTATTTCATCTCATTACAACACAAGTAAATTTAAACCCCATTCCAATCTACCTTTTAAAGAGTAAATTATGGTAATAGAAGATAATATTTTTAGATTCTGAGTGAAATGAGAAGTCTATTGATGAGTCTTTTTTTTTTGCATGTGTACACGATTAATACTCGAAAAAACTGGTTTGATTTTGATGACGATTGAAGAAATGAAAAACAATGGCAACATCTATGACAAACCGGTTTTTAACAAAATCCTTTTTATTGTCGTAACTTAAATAGTATTGATCGCAGGGACTTGAAATTTTCACTGAATATTATATATGACCATTTTAAAGAGTTGATATATATTTCAAAAGGCTTTGACTTTTTAGTGCAAGTTTTAGACATTTTAAGTTTTCCAGTTTTCATAGTTTTTTCTTGCAAAATGTCAATAAAATAATTCTGTCTTTTAACTTTTTGTAGCTAATATCTCACCTCTTTCACTCAGAATCTCTTTTTTTTTCGAGACCAATAGAATATTAGTCTCAAATTTAAAAGACCAATTCACCTATCATCTGTATCTCATCCATGTATTCTAGCTCACTAAGCTGCTTTAATCTAATAAGAAAATGAATATATACTTACAATCGTAGGGAAATTATGTTGCCTTTTGCCAGGTTTTATGTTTACTGGCATAAAGCCACTATCACTTTGAGACCTTGGTAAATTAGGCACCATTCCCTAAAAACAAAATAATTTATTAATATATCTAAAATTCTAAGTATTTAATAAGTATGAACACTTACTCCCAATGAACCTAATTGTGGTGTATTAGATAATTTTGTAATATTAACCCAACTACTCAATACCTCAGGTTTCTTTTGACAAACAGCTTCATTTCCAAATTGTGTTAAAAATGCTATAGAATAAACTCTCTTTCCAGTTTGATTTATGTAACTCCATTGTCCTACGAAATTGAAATATTACTTTAAATTCTCACTCTTAGTTACATAATAAACAATAAAAATCATTATTATTCCTTAATATAATCAAACCTTCTTCATAAGGTAGTTTTTCTAAATAGCTAGGTAACTTCGGAGTTTTAACAACTTCTACAGGCTCGGGCTGTAAACCATTATTTTGTTTTTTTTCTGGTTGCTGTAATATTTCTTTAGGTTTTGGCACAACACTTTCTTCTTCTTCTTCTTCTTCTTCATTTCTTGAGTTGTGATAATCATTGTTATCTTCTTTGTTTTCTTGCTAATTAGTTAAAATATACATGCTCGGTTTAATTTATCAACAATATTGCAGTAGAAAAACCGTGTCATTAGCATTTTTGAATAAATAAAATACTGAGATGTAATTTTAATTTAGGAATTGATAGAATACAGATAATAATATTTAATACATAATATGTATAGATATATGTATTTTTAATTTAAATTTTCACATACAACATTTACATTTTTAAATTAAAATAATTTAATAATAATTTATGGATTAAATATAGTTTGAAAATGACGAGTTGGTACTGATTGTAATGGATTTTCATATGATTTAAGTGATTTTAAATCTTTTCCTAATATCATACTCCCGAAGAACTGCTTTGAAATAATTACAACATATAACATTCATACTCACATGTTCGGATTTGTCTCCAAATTCTGATTCGATATCGGCATTAAATCTTTGATAATTATTCTTACTTAAAAATTTTTCATATTTATTGAGATATTGTTTATCTGATCTGTTTTTAATCATAAATTGTTGCTTGCTTTTATCATCTACATTAAATGAAAAATAAATCATAAGATAAAGTTAAATGTATGTTATTTTAATATGTTTACTTTCTATCTAATTTAAGTATTTACAATTAACCTACCAATTTCACATCGCTCTACACTGATATGCGATGAAAATAAAACAGTTTTATCAAAATAATTTAATGCAGTTTTAGCTTCATCTTCGGTTTCATAGACGATCAATGCAAAATAGCAATTTTCTTTATCGATAGTAAATATAATTTGAACACTCAAAACTTTTCCTTTTTGACTGAATATTTCCCTCAAGCTGTCTGCAGTAATCTGTAAAATGATGAGCACACCCCTTGTACCTATTACAATATATATTCAAATGTTGTGACTTACCGTTTTAGGTAGATGAAATATGATTAAAGAAGACATTTTTCAATAATTTTAATATGTATTGTTGTTAATGTCTATCACTCACTCTTTACATTACAACAAAAGTATTTTTTTTATAGGCATTTTATATAATTCGATAAATTCGTAAACACTATAGTCCGTCCCACGAAATAGACATATCGCAATTTGACGAAAACCAGTCCGTCTCGCGCAGACCCCACGCCATACTTCGTCCAGCCCTCCTACCTTTCTTTCGTAAATCTATAGCAAGGCGTTGTCACTTCTTGTTTGCATTGATAAAACCGATTTATTCGAGTCGCACATCATTTTGAAGTGTTAAATAATATTGATAAAATGCACAAAAATATTCTCATAAGTCAATCTTTTATCCACGTAAAAAATTTAGATAAAAAACGTTAATCTAAACATTTTTTGCGATTGATTCACTTGTACCCGTTTAATTCGAAATAGTTTTCCGAAAGGCTCTGTTACACCGAGCGAATAAATTCGCTGCTACCAAAGTCGCTCAATGTAATCGTTGAATTGTAATTAGTAATTACGTTGAACGCTCGCTGTTCACCCGCGATTAATGTTGACGACCTGGCCACTCGCTGGCTATCGGAATCGCTCGGTATAATCGAGCAATGCTCTTTTAGATTCAAATTTAAAAATCCAATTCACCAGTATCAATTTACTCATCACCTGTAACTCATTATTTCTTTTAAATCTAATGTATTGGAAGTACAGAAAGTACAGAGTACTTTGTTAATATCGAAATTGATCTAATGTTAATTAAATGTTATTTGTATTGAGGTTATAATCGATACATATTGAAATATATTCAGTGCGAGGAGTATAGTAATATATCAAGGTAAATGATTTCACTTATTCCGTTCTCATACCAATCAATGGAAGCCAATTTCCCCCGGCAGCCAAGTGATTCCTATTGAACTATAATTCAAATTGAAAATGATTACACAATAAAAACAACAATATGGTCGATACATTCAAGTAAAATAAAAGGTTTAAAGTTTTTATATGTTTTTATTACAAGATTATAATCGTTTTTATTATATTTTATTGATTTTTATGGGGAAAACGGGTTCAATAATGAAAAAATTGTACTCAATTTATCCGTACTCAAATTATTTGGTTTAAAATAAAATATACCAGGCAAGAGGGAATCCATACCAGTAATAGTGTTCAAATTATAGATGTGTCAAAATGGGTTAAATATTATATAATGTAAAACATGTTATTATTTTGTAAACAGACCATGTCTTTGAATCCATTTGGTATGAAAGTGACTTCACATTTACTGACAAATTTGTGTAATTATACATGGACTCGTGTAGTATACACCATGCACATTAAAACGCAGCCGATGGCTCTTACACGGCACGTTAGATGTGTTCACATCAAAAGGATTTTTGAAAAATACGGTTATGCACAGACAAATTCAGTTGAGACGTTTCAAAATACCATGCAGAACAAAATCATTTTATGTACAGTTAAAAATAAATTTGCTAGTGAATTAAATTTTACTTTATAAATGATTGAATCTCTCTTGTAATGCGAATGCATAGTTTCATTTCAGTCGTAGCCACTGATTAATTAAAACGAACAGAATATCTGATGAAAAATACTGGAGCAGGGTCGTATCGACAGCCGGCCAAGCGATTCCTACTGTACATTCAAAACAGGTGAACACAAATAAAAAAGATCCAAAGTTCAAAAACCATCGTGGGGATTACTTGTGGGAAGTGACAATTAATACACAATGCAATGAAAATAACAGGATGGTCCATACATTCAAGTCAAATAAATGATGAAAAGAAAAAAATTTGAAGACTTAATTTTTACAATTTTTTTTTTTTTTTTTTTTTTTTTATTACTTTTTATAATATTTTAGAAATAACATTAACCGCAACTTTACACATTATTAATTTATATATAACTGTACACAATAGTCCGACAATGGTATCAACGTATATAGAAAAATATAGTAATTTTCTCCAATGAATTATCTTCATAACAATTATTATTTTGTAAATTCGAATTTTTCATAATAAGTTGTTTAATAAAGACACTTTACAATTTCATGATCGAAATCTAATTTTGAAAGAGCATAGTCTCCATATTTCCCAAAACGTGTTTTAAAAACTAATGTAGTTACAGTACATAGTACACACAATAATCAATTATACAGTTCATATAATTAAACCAACAAAATTATATTGTCATTATCCCACTGTCAAAAAGGGCAAAATCAACGATTTAGGTCATTATTTTTAGGAGACCAGCTTTAGTACAAAGTAAAACCAGAAAATGTACAAAAAAATAAATAAATAAAATAAAACCCTTAACAAAGAACACTGTATACAAATATTTGCAAAATTTATAAATAATTGAAATTTAAAGGGCATAAATGAAAAATGGCTAATTATTTAGAATTTTTTTTTCTTATTTATATAGAATTTTTTTATAACATGGTATCTACAATAAAATTAAAAAAAAATAGAAGAATTTTTGCGTCGATCGATGAATAGACAACCATAGCTAGTGTTATAGCAGCACTATGGATCAGCTGCTTCCTCATCATCAGAATCGTTTGTCTGAAGCGAAAGGAAGAATGAATTTAAAACTACGACAGCCATGGTTTTAGTTTCCAAGTCTTCATTGAATCCAGTTTTGAATTCATCTTCTTTCTTCCATAGATCAAAAGATTCTTTACTTATAACACTGTCCTGATAAAGCTTATGGAAGAGTTTCAATACCATACCTTAAGGACAACAAAATTATGTCAATTATTAATAATGAAACCAAGTGTAAATTACTAAAATAATTTAACTCACCCCCGGGATGCTCAAGAGCAGCAGACATAATTTGAATACCATACAAACATTGTACTTCTCGAGCCTGGATTTCGGGTTCCGGAAGAGGTTCAGACCGTATGTAGCAGGTCAACAACTTCACATGAACATGATCAAAGAAATCCTCGTAAGAATGATTAGGTTCTGTGTTTGAAAATATTTCAATTAGAAACAAGTTAATTAATACAAAGGTCTGACATTATTTCCTTACTTAAACAAGCAATAACAATGGCTATAGTTAATGCCCGTACAAACTGAGGACATTTGATTATTTCAGCATTGATATTAGTCTAAAAAAAAAAATGGTTATTTATTCATACATTTTTTCCTTTCTTATAACTTAACATGTGTAAAACATGAGAGTAGATACAAATTATATAAAATTATACTTACACTAATCCAACTATGCATATTATCATACAATAAT
Source organism: Drepanosiphum platanoidis (assembly GCA_948098885.1). Lineage (NCBI taxonomy): Eukaryota > Metazoa > Arthropoda > Insecta > Hemiptera > Aphididae > Drepanosiphum > Drepanosiphum platanoidis. Next base: position 18,526,467 of record OX402532.1, on the reverse strand, counting down.
TTACTATTTTCAGTCAACCTCATTTTATCATACATAGCAACAGATAAGAGGAAAACACCAACTCGCTAAAATGAAAAAAAATAATATATATTAAATCCACTAGACAGAAAAATCTCAAATTAATTTAACTTACATCATTTTTAAAATATTTATTTATTTGGTTATTAGGCATAAATACGTCAAGAGGAACATATTCAGACATCCTCCATTTATTATAAATCCATAATATTCCACCAACTTGCTAAATAACATAAAAATAGAATTTCTATTAATTTAGAGTTTATACATAAATATGTAACTTTGCCGATTATATTGAAAATATAAACCACGAAAACGGGTATTTTTTTTTTACACTCACTACTTTTGGTAGGGAGTAAAATTATTTTAAAACATTATAGAACAAAAGAAATTCCCACTTACTTCTTTAATGTTTTGTGTTTCTTTGGAACTAAGAATTGTTTGCAACACTTCAATGAAAAATGCACTAGAATTATCCGGCCTTATGGAAGTGCAAGCATCTTTTAAATTATTAAAATCAAAGGAAGCAGTCTTTGATATTAATAATGGAGCTATAAATAGAAGTCATAATTTATTTAATATGCAAATTATAACAATGAGTATATTATTATGAAAGCGATTAACTTACCAATAATGGCAGCAATATAGGAGAAGAATTGGGGATAATCCATCAAATAATCATTCCAATCCTTTAAGACAGCATCAATTCTATAAATAAAAATATTCATTAGTGTTATTGAATATAAAATAAATTCTAAAAAAATATTAAATACCCATGAGTAATAACTGCCATAGATAAAACTTTTTTGGATAAAAGTTCAGCTAATATTTTTCCAGCCGCGGTACGACTATTAGGTTTACTATCCAAAGTTATAAGTGACATAGATTTGACAAACTCTTCATGTCTAGTTCGAATATTCGAATTTTCATCTTCAGTCAACAAATAAACTATATCCTAAAGAATAAAAAAAAAAAAATTATAATATTTGTGTATATAATACTTGAGAATAAGTTTATCTTTTTAAGCACTACATACATCCAAATTATGCATTTGCTCATACTCTTGTATGATGTTTTTGCATTGTAAACTTATTTTAGTAGCCAATTCTGGATCCAAAATTGGCTGCTCTTCAGGGGCTTCTTTAGTAACAGTCGTAGAAGGTATAGAGGAACTTAGTGATGGACTAGTTTGAGCAAATTGAGGCATCATACTTGCTACGCCTATAAATATATATGTGTTATATAAATATGTATAGTAAATAAGCAGAGATAAATATATGTCATACCAGACATCATTCGTTGTCGCTCTTCACTTTCATATATAACGGGTTTTCTAGAATTATTTTTACTTGACCTATAATTATTATCATTATATTATTAAAATTATAAGCATAAAAACTATTGTTTGGCTGAGAAAAAATACTTACATCATCTGTGAAGTATTTGTTGACTTCTTGTCATCATTGAGAACAGCATATGTATTATTACTTGTAAATGCACTACTTTTACCTCCAGTAGAGTTGGAGGAAAATGACCATTTAGACGAAGGGCCTAAAGTAGTGACAGATGACGATTCCTAAATTTTGTATTTGACATAAAAATTGTATTACTTCATACAAGTTTATAGGTGATATAAAAACCAATATAATATTACCTTAAATCCTTGTAATTTAGACTGATCTATGGTATAATTTTGTTGCTTATACTTGGCAGTATTTTGTACTACATTCCATTCATTACTATCGTTTCCTCCTGAAAAATATAAAATGCTAGAGGATAACAATTCTTCTTTACTAACATTTAGAGTTAATTTAGAATACTTGAACGACTAAGAATTGTGTGTTTTCATCATTGAAAAAAGTTATTCAACAATCAATATATTTTCAGAGAGAAGATTAGATTAAAGTAATCATTTAAAAACACATTTGAAAATAATAAATTTACTATTTCCGAAATAAATACTCACGGCGACTTTTATTATCACCACCTCGTGACCGATCATCACCACCCCTTGACCTGTCATCACCACGGTGATGATCTCGCTTGTCAGATCTATTATAAGATAAAGCCATTGACTGTTCCATAGCTTCATTTTTAGCATCATTTTCAACTTCATTAATTAGTTTAGGTTTACTCTCATTACGCCTTGGAATCCATTTATCTCTTCTTAAATCGATGACATCTTGAATCATAAATTTTATTCTCGACGGAATCTTCGATTTCATATCTTTAGATGTCAAAGCTTTTAGCTTATCAAAAGTCTCATTTAAGTTATATGACTGAAAAAGTAACAACAAATTTATTAGTTCAATATTATTTAAATTGTGAGGGAACATTAAATATTTTTCATAATTCATTGACATGTGTAATATTTGTTATGAATGTGGATGTGCATTTTTTTAAATTGTTAAATAACTACTACAACTGAAACAATTTTTTTTTTTTTTAACTTGATGTAGTTTAGTTTTTATTTTACCTTTAAACTGTACTTATTTATAAATTTGAGATAGCCAATTGTCTAAACTTTTCTAAAAATTAAAAAAGTTTATATTGATTCAATGTTACAAATCAACAAAGTATATAAACAAATCATTTAAAGTGACATATTATGAGCAAATATCTAGGTTATTGTTTTATTAATCTCTACAGAATATTGAAATATTTTGTAATCAAGCAATGCTTAATATGACTAATATAAAAGACTCAAATCACAATGTTATTATTGATGGTATTGCTTCAGAATTCTAGATATGCATTTATCAGTTAGTTGAGTATATTTTTTGATAAGTGCTTTATCACATTTTACATCCAGCTCTGTATATGACAACATTTCTAAAACCTCCATACGTAAGTTTTACGTATCATTACTAATAAATGTAAAATTAACTACATAAAATATACGCATGGTTACCAATACTGTGTTTTTAAATTTCTTATTTCTATACTTATTGTTTACAACCAATTTTTTTTTTCATAATATTTTTTTTACGAAGATATAGGTATCATATTTTTTTTTATAACTATAAAGTATGTTAACACTTAAACAAGGAATGTTATTTATTATAAACTGTTAGATTTCAAAGTTTCTATAATATATTATATGTACCAATTTTTGATTTGATTTTGTTTATTTTATAGGTTATTTTTTTCTAAAAAAACTTGTTTTTTCAGGGATAATATTAACTAAGTAATAAAAAGAATATATGACATTTGGTATTTATTTTTTTTAAGTACATGGTAATGATATGATATTTTTATATGTGAATAATTTACGCATCATTACCCATAGTGTGAAGTAAATTAACGTTACCATTCTAGGGTTAATTAAAGCTTAAAAAAAGATTTTTGTTAATTTGTTTCTCAAATTTTTACACTTTAGTAAAATCAACCTTTAAGAAATCTTGGATTAAATTTTCAAAATTCATTGATGTATCAAAATTATGTATTAATATTAATAGTATACACATTTCAGTAATATTTTCAATCTCATAATTACGACAAAATAAATGAAATAATTAATATCGATTAACCAAAATTAGCTGAAAATATAAATTTTATTGCTTGATATTTTTTTTTATTACTTTTTTACTACTGAAAAATTAAGTGTTAATAAAATGTATAGCTGGAGTTAAGAAGTACGAGATTATATCCTATTACCACCCGTGGTCTTTTTTAAAATTATAGGGGATATAATAAGAAGCCACTCCATAAACTATTTTCTATAATAAATTATTAAAATAAGATATAAACTTACTTGTTCTAATTCTTTTCCAACAGTCTTTAATAGATTACACAAACACTCAAGTGGTTCCTCTACATGCTTGGTTACCAAATTCACAATGCAATACAACATAATATTTGGAGTTAGAATTTTTTGTTTAAAGAGTTCACCAATAAACCTAAAATAAAAAACAAAAATATATATAAGTATTATCGTAAAACTAACATTCTTCTTAGAAGTTAAAGAAATTACCTGCAATTTCCTACAGAACGTTTACGTAATCTCCTTTCATTTTCTTCATATTCAAGTTGTAATTCTTTTTTCTTATCCTAGAAAATAAAAATGCAATTAATAAAAGATCTTTCAAAATAACAATTTAAGATCAAAATAATTACTGGATCTTTGCAAGATGTAATTTTGGCCAGCTTCTTAGCAGAATCCATTTCTTGAGCTTTATCTAATTCGAATAGGCTCTGGCATTTACTAATGATCAACTTCTTAAACGACATAGTCTTATTATCTTCAGAACTTACTTGCACCGATTGCATATCAGAACACAGTGATGCATAAAGAGGTGCAAAACTTTGTTCTTCAATAGCCTAATATTTCCAAATAAAATAGAATACATATTATTTTAAAATAGTGCTAACAAATAATATATGAATAGAAATTAAATATTTTTGATCCTAATATCACTGATTGATGAGTTTATGAGTAAAGAAAACACTTATCATACACAATGCTGTACAATAGTCTACACTTAAAATATGGGATATGTTTTGAGAAAATATATTATCGTGATTTTCCCTAATACCAAGATTTTATCAACAATTCCATACTTCTATGTCCATTTGATATTCTGATTTTACTCAAATTGATATCATATTTATTAAAATATAAAGATATTAATATACTATGAGAACACATATTACTATGAAAAATAAAGTTTGTTTTATTATTACCTTTTCAAAAACTAGGTCAATAGTTTTTTCTAGTCGTTCAATAGTATCAATAGGTAATGCCTTGAAACGTTCCGTTAATGGACCCATGTTCTCGGGAGTAATCTTGTTAAGAATCGATCGGACATTCTTATTAATATCCTATAACAATTAATAAAGATAGTAAATTATAAACATTTAAGATATTAAATTGCAAACAAATTTTTATAGCTTATTTCATCTCATTACAACCCAAGTAATTTAAAACCTATTCCAATCTCCTTTTAAAGAGTAGAGTAAATTATGGTTAGTAAAAGATAATATTATTTGAACTCGACTTTTACCTCAGTTTTTAATTCTTCTTCATTTTTGTTTTTATTTACATCGGCCTTAATAGTTTTTTTAGCTGCAGTTGGAACCCAAGCATTTTCGGTCTGATTTAATTTAACTTCTTCTCTCAATGAAAGAGACATATGTATAGTGTTAGGTTTGGCTGTTTTACTCGCAGTTTTTCCTTGACTACTATTACGTTTAACTCCTGGCTGTGGCTGTAATATGAAATTTATTTCATGTTATTGAAAAATCTAGTGAGAAAATATATATATATATATATATATATACTTACAATCATTGGGATATTACGTTGGCTATTGCCAGGTTTAAAGTATGCCGGCATAAAGCCACTAGCACTTTGAGACCTTGGTAAATTAGGCACCATTCCCTAAAAACAAATTCATTTATTACTATATCTAAAATTCTAAGTATTTAATAAGTATGAACACTTACTCCCAATGAACCAAATTGTGGTGTATTAGATAATTTTGTAATATTAACCCAACTACTCAATATCTCAGGTTTCTTTTGACAAACAGCTTCACTTCCAATTTGTGTTAAAAATGCTTTCGAATAAACTCTCTTTCCAGTTTGATTTGTGTAACTCCATTGTCCTACGAAATTGAAATATTACTTTAAATTCTCACTCTTAGTTACATGACAAACAATAAAAATCATTATTATTCCTAAATATAATCAAACCTTCTTCATAAGGTAGTTTTTCTAAATAGCTAGGTAACTTCGGAGTTTTAACAACTTCTACAGGTTCGGGCTGTAAACCATTGTTTTGTTTTTCTTCTGGTTGTTGTAATATTTCTTCAGGTTTTGGCACAACACTTTCTTCTTCTTCTTCATTCTTTGAGTTGTGATTATCATTTTCATTTTCTTTGTTTTCATGCTAAATAGTTAAACATTTTTTAAGTATACATGCTCGGTTTATTTTATTAATAATTTTGCAGAAGAAAAATAGTTTCAATAGCATTTTTGAATAAATAAAATACTCAGATATAATTTTAATTTATGAATAGATAGAATACAAAGAAAAATATATTATGCAGTAAAAATAGATGTAATGTAAATTTCATTTTTCTCTCATAAATGCTACACACATATACAAAATTTACAATTTCAAATTAAAATTATTTAATAATAATTTATAGATAAAATGAAATTCGATAATTACGAGTACTGATTGTGATGAATTTCATGATTTCTAATTATATTGAATACAAAAATAATACATTTTGCATGGTCACATATTTAAATGATTGTTATTAAGAAAGAATAAGAAAATATTATAAATATTGAGCATTTATAAGAATGTAGTTTTTTAGGATTATAAATCAAATATAGGTATATTCTTAACTAAAGTAATATGATAAAAAACTGATTTATATATAAAAACTATAATTGATACCTTATATTTTACTCAGATTTTCAATATTCAAATTTTAATTTGAAGAATATAATTTGCATGAGTGCGAGTTAATAAATTTTAAAACATTTGTTACTTACAGTATTTGTTTCAGTAACTGGCTCAATAACTTCAACTGGGCTATCATTTTTTATTATGTCACTGGTATCTGACTTTGCCGAATTTTTCTGTTCTTTCTTCTTCTTTGATTTAGGTTTTTTTGGTTTGACTTTAAGTAAATACAGACAATATTAATCATTTTTAAATGCTATTTTGATTTCAAGCAAACAATTACAATAATACCATTTCTTTCAAAATGATAACATATTTATACATTTTTTTAAGTTGATAATGATTTAAATATGACCAAAGCAGATGTGTTGCTTATAGCTTATACACTATACAGGCTGCCAGAAGTCTGAAATAGCTCAATGATGCAAATACTAAAAATAGGAGACTAAGTTTAAACATATACATGACTGGATCATATGTCAATCTATGAAACTACTTATTTATTATATTTGGTACATTATAGTTCAAAAATAATAAAATAAATACTTCATAATTAAGCAACTATAATTTATTGTTCAGAAAACTAAAAATTAAAACAGTACCTTAATGACAACCAATACTAATTTGCATCTCCATTATAAGAATTAATTTATTCTAGAAATTTTATACTAAGTCATTATTAAAAAATCATAATAGAAGTGATTTAAATATTAATACATAAATTAAAGCTCTTCGTTACAAGAAAAAAATTAAATAGAATCTTTAGTTTCAAAAATGTACAACAAATAATATTGATGAATATCTTAAAAAGGAATATGAAAAGTGCAGTTTATGAACAAATAACTGCATAGAACATGCATAAATGATAAAAGAGTATAAAAAAATATTGTTAGAAGTAAAACCATGGGGCCTCACATCAAAAATTGAAATTAATAAAAAATTTAATTGATAAAAATTTATAAATTTCTTTACAGATTTTAAAAAATGTATTTTAATTGATACACTTAAGTTAAGATGTAGTATACCAAGTAAGAAAAATAATTAAATTATCGAAATTTAAAGAGAGATTTAGCATAATATTAACATTTTATTTTAATAATATTTAAATTTTATTTTAGTTATATATCAACAATTATGAAATTAACTTCAGTTTCTACCAAAATACTTTTAATGTATTATCATTAAGTCAAATTAGAAGAAAAAGCATCATATGACCTTGTTATGTAACATAAATTAAGGAATATTTTAAGATCACAACTTTAAGAAAAATAAATTAATAAAAATTAGGAAATAGTTTTAATAATTACGGAAAATTAACCAAAGTGAATTTTTAAAATTTTTCCAGCCATAAAAAAAGATAAAAAAAAAAAAAATCACTGAAGATTACTCACGAATAGGTTCCTTCATATTTCCAAATACCTAATATGACATTCTTTTCACAGGAAATACGTTAAAATACAATTAATTAAAAAAAAAAATAAGAAAAAAATAAATATGAGAAATTAGAAGATGAAATCCAAATAAAAACACGTGCGCGTTAATTGTGAAAAAAATAATAAAACAATTTGAAAGGCAACACAAACGACCTCTGCATCGGCAAACAGTTGATATTGAGCAGTAATACCAACTGCTTGATAAACCATATAAGTTGATAAATATCAGTGTGACCATAAAATAAGGGGGAAATAATTATTATTATAGAAATAAAACTGAATAATTTTAAAAAGGAAGGAAGGTCTGGAAATAGTTTTTTTTAGTAGTTATTTTAATCTAATAATAATTTTAAATTAATTAATATAACTTCGAAGAGTTGTAATTTACAAAAATTGTTAACTGATAACAATAGTTAGAAAAATAAGGTGTTCTCAATGAATTTCCCTTTGCAATAAATACACCTACATGTTTAAAATTTAAAAAATTTAGACATTAAAATATAAACACTTAATTTTCTTATTTCATTAAATTATAAATTTGTCATTATATAACCAAAAATAATCCTTATATACAATAAAATAAAATAAATGAGATATTATTTGATATGCTACCAAAACATCAGTGGTAAAAAAGTTAAAATAATCTGAGACATATAATCAGGTAAAAGGAAGAAAGTTTACTCAAACTATTTTAAAATTAAATAGATAATGAATATACTATAATATAGTAATTATTTATAAATATATTATAATAGACTTTTGAACACTGCCTGCATTTTTGGAGTATCTAATAATAGTAATTAATACTTAGGCCAATAGTCATCATAGGGAATATATCTCAATAGTTAATACCATGATTTTATCTTAATTATCAGGTTTGTTTAAATGGGTTTGTTGCATATAATACATATACAGGTGAGCAGTTGTTGCTTTGGTCATTACATACTTCAAACGAATAAGTGAAAACATTCTATTTGTAACAGCGAAAAAAAATTGCAGAAAATCTATGAAGTAAATGAAAAAAGGCATAATTAATGTGGATTCCTACACAAATACCCTTCAAGATGTTAGCGAAAACATAATGATGAAAATGCAGCTTTAGCAAAAATATTATGATGAAAATATAGGTAGAAAACTATATATAATTCTCCAGGAATATCATCATCATCATTACTTTCAATAAACCCTGTAGGTCAAACAAAACATCATAAGACTGGAAACAACTGAACAATCAAATGCGAATCATTGAAAACTATAAACACAAATGAAATCAAGACTGCGAACAACTTGTGACAAAACCCAGTCATATTTTACGGAAGCTGTAAGATACCAGCTGAAACTGAAACATAACTGTTCCTAATCAAAAGAAATTGTTGTATAAGCTTAACAAAAAAATTCATATATAACCAGTCTTCTTCAACTCAAAACAATGTGCAAAAGTGCATAGGCAAAGCAGTGTGGGCACAGCTAGTCCTAAATAAATGTAATAAACATATTTATTAACACATAATTGAATACCCTAGCCTAGGATGAAAAAAACCAATTTAATATAGGGATAACTATCAGCGATGATACTCTTCCTTTACATTGTAATACTTAATTCTTTTCCATTCCTTGAATCTAGATAGGTTTTATTTATTTCCAGACTTAATTATTAGAAAATTATATAAACATAAGTTTACCTGGTTTAGATTCTTCATCTATAACTTTTTTGGTAAGATTACTATCTTCTGAAATATTAGTTATCTCAATATTTTGAATTGGTAGTTCATGAGTTGGAGTAGAACTTGGTAATGAATCTAATTGAGTTTCTTTATCACCATCATTAACATCTAAAACTTCTTCTGGGTTAATAACCAAATCACCAGTAGATGGAACTGGATCAATATGAATAACTTGAACTTCTTCAATTTTGGTAACAACAACATTTTCTTCAATTGAAGAAACTAATGGTTCAGGTTCAACTAATACAGATTCATCCTCTTCTATGGCTTTAGACGGTACTGAATTATTTTCACCAATCAATTTTTTAACTTGAGACTGGAATTCATTTCGAACTTTATCTCCTCCTTCGTTATTCTGAAATTTATTAGTAAAATCTTTGTAAGAATTATATGAATTTTATAGGGATTAAAAAGTTTTAATTTAAGTTACAAATTTAGTGACAAATAATTCATAGATGATTTTTATTAAGAAAATGATAGTTGAAATAAACAAAAAATTATTCAATTAAATTATAAATATATATTTGTCAAGTTCCAACATAAATTTGGTTATGTTATAGAACATATTAAAATACTATAGAATCTATTAGAAGAAAATAATAATTTAACTTGATAGAAATAAATTTATATTTAATTCCTTATTTGAATGAAAAATGTATCTAAACAAACTTTATAATTGAAATGCTAATAACCAAAAATTTAAATAAACTATTTTAAGAATAACTAAATATGAAAAATACTTAAAACTTTATAATACTCTATATAAAATGTAAAAATTAATCTATATTAAAAAAAAAGAGAAATATTCAGTATTCTGTTATTTATATTAATTATTTGTAGCACAAAATTGAAAATATTAATTATATCTCAGGTTTTTAATATTATAATACAGACTTACAACAGTCTTAAAAGAAATTCAAAACACAAATTACAAATATTCTTCACCATAAACATTAATCAAGAAGATTGACAATAAAAAATTAATATATATTTACCTGATTAGAATCAGATACTTTAGTTTCATCTTTTTTGACAACACTTTGTACTTGACTTTGAAATTGGCTTTGAACTTTCATCTTTTCCAATTCATCAGCACTCTAATAAACAAGATACAAAAAATGTATATAGTACTTTGACTTTATGCAGTTGTAGAATCTAAACTTTTTTTTTCTAGTTTATAAAAAATATTTATTAGTTTGACATTGAACTAAAATTGTATTTAAATATTCATAACCAAGTATATCAAGATAGTTTTACAAAAGAATCTTATGATTCCATAGAACAGGTAAGATACAAAATCTATATCTTTAAAATTAGAATATGAATTATGGATTAAAAATAACAATGATGAACTTATAAGCTACATAGATTTTAAATCATATTCTTTAAACTCAATGTATAGATGTTTTTGATATAATCATAAATGAAAAAAATCTTTAATTATATAAAGATAATGCAGTGTGATTAGTCAACATTGTTAAATTATACGATTTATCTGCTTACCTCCCTTAAATGATCAAATTCATTTATTTCATTGAATTGTAAATATTGAATTCTAATAGGGAATCTACTCAACATATAAAAAACAGGGTACAGGCTGGAGTCCGATGAAATATAGGTAACAAGTGATTGATATTGGAGAACAAGTCATTTAAATTTTAAACAAATGTACCATTGCTTAAGAAAAAACTAATTATTCTAAGCAAAAGAAGTTGGATCAGACTTTAATTGTAAATAGTCAGAGTATCTGAATTCGTTAATAAAGTCCTTAGTTTCACTCATAATCTAAAGATTCTGGTATTTAATAGAAACCAATACATTTTTGATTTTTAGTGAGATTAATAATTATATTGTTCCATGAGAATCTTTGATGGAAGTAGAAATACATATCAAAAGATTAGTTTGTCAAATGTCAACATAAGATTAGATATAAACAATATACATTTTCATAATATCTTACTGGTGTTGTAGAAGTATTGTTCAAATCAATTTCATTTCCTGTATTAGGATCAATTATTTTAATGGCAGCAGTTTTTCTCCGTGGCGCTCGAGGTTCAGGTATTGGCATTGGCGTAGTTGGTGGTTGTTGTGTTACTTGCAAAGGTTGTGAATTGGTAGACATTTCCATAGATTGAGACTGTACAATGAGAGGTGGTCCATGCGAACTTTGAGCATTACTCATATTAGGTACAGGGGTATTCTGTGGTCCCTGTGGTATACTAGTGGTCATCTGCTGTAATGGTCTAGGAGGTGTTGTTGAATAAATAAAACCTAGAATATCAATAAATGTATTAAAACTGAACAGAAAAGTTAATGACACAACTTATTTGTCAAAAATAAGAATAAATTATAATTATTATTGAAAGTTTTTCATTACGAAATTTTGGATAAAAATTAAATTATTTAAACACTTTGTATGTAAGAGATAAATGAATTCATGTTTATCACAAAATAGAATATTTGATTCATATTTTTATTTTTTTTCTAATTTAAATTTTATATATTATAGTATTGAATTAAATTATTATTTACATAGATTCTAACTGGATTAAGTAGAAAAATATTTATTTTTTTTCACCAATATAAGATTTGTGGATATACTTTATAGTTTATACTTAAGTCTTCACTTTACTCGTTGATCCAGAAAATGTTAACCATGGATTTAAATGATAAAATAAGTAAAATTCAACTGGGATTAATAATATTTTTGGAACATTCAGCAACTATAATAACACTAAAAAGAGTGACTCTTTTTTACAACATAAATGTTCAGCAATAAATTAAGTACGAAAAAGATTCTTTGTTAATTAAAAACCTTAAATTTATCAATTTCAAAAGTTTATAAATTACTATATGATAAAAATGCATTTGTCATATCATCAACAAATAATGAATAATAATATAATCATTTTGTGCAATGTAATCGAAAATAAAATAAGAGGTTTAAAATTTACTTATATCTAATAACTACCTTGATTTCCAGGGTAATTTTGTAGATATGGTGACATGATAACTGCTTGTGAAGCCTAAAAAAAAATAAAAACCACTCGTGTTATGATAAAATTAATAACATTTGTTTAAAAAATAAGTTATCAATTAAATGTAAAAATGTATTGTTTTTATATATTTTTTTGAAATATATATTAAGAACACATCCTATTAAATAAATTGACGATGAATAAGTATTTAACTTCAAAATCTTAAGTATATCGATACCTGTGGTCCAAATGCAGTATGTGGATAATATGCATGATTAGGAGTTCCTGAATATGCCACATTACCGGGCAAGTATACCTATAACATTGAATTTACAATAATATTAAGAGCGCCATTTATTACAATAAATGAAAGTAACTTTTATATTAATATAAAATACCAAAGTATAATAAAAATATTTATTGATATCTGAAATCTATGCAACTATTATATAATAAGTTTTCACAGTTTACCTTTTTATAAATATGCAAGGGTAAGTAGGTTAAATGAATGAAATTTAAATCCAACACCAAGACAGATAAAAATATATTTTATAACACACTGTTGTTAGATAAAACCGTTTTCAAATATTGTTAATAGTATTAAATGTAACTAATTAATTAGAGATTAATAAAGCGCATAATATTAATTTGTAAAATTAATTTAAAAATTATTAGTTTAAAGCAAAAAATTACAAAAAGTTAAGATATTTAATCAATATTAAAAGTTTAATATCTTGATTATTCATTTAAACTTTTGTTTGATTTAAAAATACTAATTACATAAACAAGTTCTGTTTGTACAAAATGAAAAGAAAATTTACCTGTTGAAAGAAATAAGGATTAATTAAAGTTAATCCTAAGCATGGCGTATACAAATAAAGTAAATAATATTTAATGAATAGATATCATAAAAACTGCATTTAAATTTGAAATATAAATATAGATCAATTTATATAAATATAGATAAAATTAATATGCATCAGAAAATTCTAAAAAACTTTATAGTTAATAAAACTAAAAATAAACAAATTAATGTATACCCAAGAAGAAATTATGGAACATTTTTTTCAAATAAAAAAAATAGGAGGATCATCCAGAAAGTAAGGTTACAAAAGTTTTGTATGCCAGGGGAAATTTCTTTTGTGAAATTGGCACATATTGAGAGGCTATATGTGCCTATCAGAATTTTTGTTTAATCAATGTAAACTTTTAAGGCGGATAGAACATGCGGACAAACACTAACACCAGGCCCCACACGGTGTGGATTTCTCAGGAGCTCCTCATTTCATTTGGATGGGATGTCATCAACAACCCCCTTATTCACCAGATCTGACACCCACAGAATTTCGTCTGTTCACTAAATTAAAGGAATTTCTGGGTGGGAAACGTCATATTCCAACCAACGATGAGGTCAAGCATACGGTGCAGAAGTGGCTGAAGGAATTGAGAGAGGTCTATGACACAGGTATACTAAAGCTGGTTCCAAACTATGAAAATTCAGTGAACTTAAAGATGGTTATAGTGAAAAATAGTTTAATATATTTGTGAAACATCCTGTAAACATTTTTAAAATATAAGAATTTTATAATTCTACATAAATGTTGTAACCTTACTTTCTGGATGACCATCGGACTTGGTATCGATCAAATTTTGATATTCAAGAGCTTGGCATTTAATATATTGAAGAACAGAGAGACTATAATAGTGTTTTTGAGTATGATTCAGTTTTGTAGATAACATGAACTTTTAGAATGTATCTATTACTTTAGAATTTATCAGCATAAATTAATACGAAACAAAAAATAGTAAAAAAGGCTTTAAGGTGATACCCATAGGCTTTCAAGGTTTACAACTTATTTATATAATATCACAACTAAAAAAGAATGATTTTCACAAATTCATGTTTGCACCATCACGTTAAAATACCTTTATTTTTAAAAATGTCGGAAAATAGTCATGTTGCTAATAAACATGAAAAAACTAAATTTACTTTAGACAAATATTAAAAATAAATATTTTTTCAATCAATTCAGTAATTTGTCTCGAAAATTACCTGATACTGGAAGGGTCCTCTTGGTAAATTACGTGGTGCATTTGGTCTTATATGGTGGGGGAGCTGAGCACAAAAAGCAAGCATTAATATACATAACAAATATTAGTTAAAAAAAGTTAGGACATAATATACATAAACATACAATATTATATTATGTATAAAACTTTTGCATTACATGAATGCAAGAAGCTTTATGATTAGATCTAACTAGTATTGAGATTATAAAAATTATTCATAAAAGAATGAAAATTAACAAATCATTTTAAATGTAAATTAAAATTCAATATAATTATTAAGTTATAGTAATACTTTAAAAATTTCTAAATTAATAAGTACTTACATAATCTCATTACTATTAATTACCTTATTCAAACAATTACCAGCCCAAAAATTCCAAAACATTTCTTATATAAATCAAATAAGTAATTCAATTTTGTGGTTATTTAAGTTTATATTATTAAGTATAAATTTTGGTAGTCGTTTAAAAAATTATAATTTAGTTTTAGAAGAGCTTAGCTATTGTTTGAAAAGTGAATCGTTCAAAAAAAAAAGGTAAAAGGCAAAATATGTCAGTGAGTTGCTAACTTAATACTAAGGAGGCTAACACCACAAATAAACCACAAAAAGCTATTTTGCAAAACACCAATGTTAGATATGGACATCCCACATTCAATCATTCTCAAGTTCCCAGTTGGAACAAACATTTAAAAGTATTCTTCTATTACTTACCCTAGGTTAATTAAAGAATAGATTTAAAGATTATAACTTTTACAATATAACATGCATACCCTATCACATTTACTTGAGAAAGGAGCCTTATAGATTCAAATAAATTGGAAAGTAAATTTTAGAAATGTTTTTCCTAAATTGAATTTTATTAAAAATTGCTTTAAGCAGTTGAGACTTACATATTTATGAAAAAATATAAATATTAAATTTCAAAAATGTATTCTATAAGTGAGAACCTATCATTATAAACAAGAATATTACATAATATATTTGGTCCTCATGATTATACTTACAGTTGGCTGCCTTTGAGGAATATGTGTAATTTGCATTTGACCTAAAATAATTTACAATCATAAACATTATATAACTTTCATATCTTTTTTTTAAACATTCTATCCTCTACTTACTTATATTGGCCATATGATTACTTTTCATATCACTAATATTATGTGTAGATGGGTTTCCATAATGTCTTTGAGCCTGTTGTGGTCCAATTATATTAAACCGGCCGCTGGAATTTGTGGCTTGAACAGTATGTGGAGGAAAATTAGTGTCTGAAAAATTAATAAAATAATGAAATATTTCACATTTATATCATTGTATTATGAAATTATTTTTAAATATTGATGACATAAAGCTTTGAGTTAATGTAATTGTAAGCATTCATTCACATTCTCCATCATAGGAGTTCTATGTTTTTTGTTATCAGTAGTCTAATTAGTCTAGTGATGTGATAAGAATTTTTAAAACAAATTTAAATTTGGCTATTTAATATTCTTGAGAATTTTCTCAAATTTGTAATATTAACATATAATTGCAACAAAATCAACTAACATAAAGTGGAAAAATAAAAAGCACAAATTTGGTAAGTAAACGTATTCAAATCTGTTTTAGAATCATTATAACATCATAAGATCAAGTGATATATAAGAATTTGCTTCCTTAATTACCATGTTGAACTTGAGATAGTTAAAATATAATATTATTGTTTGCTATCTCTTAATTGCACATAATTTTTTTCACATTGTAATATTAAGATTTTTTATCAATCTTACTAAAATAAAAATTATTCAAACTCTTAAGCAATAAAATTAATTTTTTGAAACTAATCAAAGTTCAGTAATTTAAACTTTAGATTAGAATTACATTTTATGCATTAAAATAATACATCTTAATCACCATATAAATGTTTAAATTTGTTTTATCTTACCACTCATTTTATACACACACAAAACAAATCTAATAGAAACATTTACATATAATATATACTTATATAATTTAGAGATAAATCATAAAATGTATTTATTTAACAAAAGTATTGAGATTTATAATCAAGTAATTTTAATCAAGGTATTTAGAAATTTTCGTTTCACATATAACTGAACAAACGTGGCTGCCAGGCTGGCAAAACCACTACTACTTCGAGTAAATCTACATGCATGTAGCAACAGCTGTCTCCCCTACTACTTATCAGAGAAGACAGGGTTTCATAAACCATGACATGAAAATTAAAATTTAATACCTATCTATTAAATTATTTTAAACAATAACATTAATATTTATTGTCCTGAACAAATTGTAGTTATGTTAAATGTTACTAAATAATCTAATAATAGTCCTATATTTATTTATTTGATTTTACTCTGATAAGGCATATATTAAACTTCGGAATTTTTGGTTTTAGGGGGGGGGAAAGTATATGAATTTTAAAATAGCTTGATTTTAATTGCCTTTATTTCTAAACTTGAAAGATAGAAATTATAAACAAATTTTATTTTAGAAAATATAAATTATATGAATTGTTTTTTAAATAACTAAATAAAATAAAAGCATTTAATTATTGTCCTTTAAACCCACACTTTGATTTAACATCATTAATGTTGTTATAACTGTAGCTCAAACTTGTATTAAAATTAGTTTAAAAAACAATTGTGGAGAATCACTTAGAATAAAGACTAATTGTGAACAGCACTTGAAAACATAATTTAAAGATTATACTGTAAAACTTGTCTATTTTAATCGTTTATCAAATCAAGTGAAATGATACTGTACTTAGGTTAAAAACTCTTAAGAGTACACTATCATCCTAAACTCAGATAAATTAAGTTAGACAAGTTTTCAATAATAAAATTGTTGATTAAAGGAATAAAATTAAAAAAATTATACTTTTCACGAAAAATATTCAATTAAATTCAAAACCTTATGTTCTATTTCATAATAAATACTTTAAACTATTCAATATTATCTAAAGTCAATATTTACAGTTAAAATCCAAGAAGTATTCAATGGAATAAATATTTTATCTTTAAATAGATTTAATTTACCCCAAATTCAAAAACCATAGATAAAAATAATAGGTACCTGACTATATTTAAATTTCATTATGCCCAAATCACAATAGCATATATAACCTAGTTAAATAAGATACACATTTACTAAGTTTGCAAAATAGTAATAACAAAATAACATTATTAATATTAAACATTTTCAAGATTTGTATGATTTTTTTTATTCTGCAATTGGGATACATTTTGGCATCTTGTCCACTGGATGACAAGTATTAAGTACATTAAAAATGGATACAATATAAATAGGTATTGTTATAAATGACATACATTAAAGTATAATAATATATCAATGTTTTTCAATAAATTGAATTGCAATAATTGGTTGAAATAAAAGGTGATACTTTACACAATAGTCATATACCCTAAATGACGTAAACCTTTTGTAAAACCAAAAGTTTAATTATTATACATAGCTGTATAAGAAAGAAAAACTGGTTTGAAATAAACAGGAATTTAGAATATAATATATTTTTAGATTCTATGTTGAGAGTTAACACAAAAATTATTTTCAGGTTTTAATTAATCAAATATGTAAATTATAAGATAATTTGCTCCTGGTCTAAAATATAGACAACATTCCCAAGTGTTCGATTTTATTTCTCTAAATTTAATTAAAAAACAAATTGAAATAAAATAACAAATTTTGTATAATTTAAAAAGAAAATCGATAAAAATATACTATGGATACTTCAAATAAAAGATAATTAAACAATAAGACAGTATTTATAAACTTACTATTTAATAGATACATATAATTAATTAAAATATATAATAATAAATAATATACATCTAATATGAAAATTACATGGATACACTTACAGTCGCTGTTGAAAAACAAAAAATTCATATGTAACTTATTGAAAACTGAGTTTTATATGAGTAGACATTAATCAAGTAAATAAAAATAATAATTTTATGTACCTAATAGCAGTATTCAAAAATGATAGGCTATAGATAATAAATTAATATATGGCGTGATTAATAGACATATTTATTGTGAATATAATTAGTATCAACTACTTTCTGGTTTATACTTCTAATCTTCATAATATTCATTAAAATTTGAGTATATCATATACTCACACACATATTTATCTATATATTAAATATATGTATCATTATTCATATATTCTAAATATTAGTAAAAGTAATGTTAACCTACTAATAACTAGTTATTTCAGAAAAGTGAATCAAAAAATATACAACTAAAGAATAAATTAAGTTATTACTTTAATAATATGCTCAATTAAAAAAAAAACTAATACACAACATTTCCATTTAGGAATAATATTCTTATGAACAAAGCAAAAATGTTGTATAAAAAAATTATTTGAATCACAGAGTTGATTGGGTTTTAAATAATCATTACTTTAAGAAAATCTTGACAATTGTAAATATGAATTTAAAATAAAATATCACTGCATTATAAAAAGAATGTTTTCTACAAATTAAAAATCATTGGACATAAAAGTGTACTTTTAAAACATTAACAAGATACAAGACTTGGATAAGATTCGGGTGACATTAATGAATATTATTCTTATAATTAAAACCTATGTTGAATATACCATTAATTAAGAAAAAAAAAAATTTCTAAGCAGCCTATACTTCGAAAGTTTACAAAAATCATTTGCAAATTTTTAATCTTTATAATAATTATTCTTTTTTTTAATAAAATTCAATTTTTTTTATTGTGATTTTTGGTCTGTTTTTTTTTTTCAATTATTAGAAAAACTCTTAAATATTGAACCTCCAAAGCACTTATGAGACTTATTCTACTAAAAACAATCCTGGAAGTTGATGATAGGGCAATTTCTTCTGATTGAAAATGTGAGCAAACAAAATAAAATAATAATCATATGACATATATAAATCAATACATTCAATGCTTTACTCGGAACTTAAATTGGAATTAGCAGAACTTTTGAAAGTATAGTGTGAAAATTTCATCATTGAAAATAAAAAACTTTAATATCAATAATAGTATATCTATGTATATGACAATTAATTCATTTTTATTTCTTACGTAAAAACAAATACAAAGAAATAGTAATTAATTAATTACATAATAATACCTTTAGGTATCTTTATATGCAAACACATGTTGTATTAAAATTTTTAAATTATAATAATTTTTGGAATAAAATTATAATAGTTCAACTTTCTTAAAGAAAATACTAAGGTACATAATATATGCATAGAACTGATAAAGCTGAGATTTTTTTGACTAAAAAATGGGCAAGAGTACATGAACCTATATCCTGCAAATGAAAATACGATAACAACAGCAAAAAATCCAATTATCACATATTTTATATGGCATGGAGTACTTGGGTAACCAACAATTCCTTGCTGCACAGGCTCTTATATGATAATATTAATAATAAATTAAATATTGAATAAACATCAATAATATGAACAAGGACTAGCAAACTAATCAACAATCATGATTATTAATTATTAATCTATAATATTCACTCATAAACTTATATCTATAACATCTACATATTAGGCATATTTTCATTTAACCTGAAAAAATAGGTTTTAATTATTCTCAACAGTATTTATACAACATTAAAAACCGTAATAACAAAAAATAAGGACTTATTTATCAAAAAGAAATCATTTCATAAAATGTCCTGAATAAATCCAATAAAATGTTAAAGAAATATTTATTTTTTATTTCATGGACACATAAATGCATGCACTATTGTATTATTAAAATTAACAATTAAGATAACACATTATCAAATTATGTCAAAAATGTTATCATCAATCAATAGTTCAACAATTATTTAATTATTTTATACTGTTGACTTTAATGAATTTAACTTTAGATTAAATTTATGCAGACTTTAGTTCATTAGATCTAATTAGAAATTATTATTTCCATATTAGAATGTGAAATTTATTAAATTATTAACTACAAATTCAAAACAGAAATGTGTTTAAAATGTAAATAAAGATAAAAATATGGCTTAATATGTAAAAAAAAAACTTGCAAAATTAAAGGAATGATGATAAAACTAAAAATTCTGATATCAGTCTATATTAGCAGTTCTCAACCTAGGGTAAGTGAAAAAAAGTTGGATAATGTCGGAAAAATATTGAATTTGTTTTATTTAAAACGATTTGTTTCAGAAATATGCAATATATGTTATTAAAAATGATAACTTGTATCAGACAAATAAAATCTAAACCATCAACTTATCTTATAGAAAATGAGTATAGAATGTAGATTATAGAATACTACATGTAACATGTCGAAGAAAATCTTTTGATTTACCATTTATTATCTGAAGGCACAACTGGTGAAGAAAATGGGCATTAATGATTAGTCCAATTGTTATCGATCTCACTACATTTTTATATTATAATTTTTATATTCATTAAATAAGTAAAATAATTAATTTCTTATTTTGTGTGTTATTACAAAATATAAAAATATATATATTATTACAGAGTATTATATTATTGTTATTTTTATTTAAACATTTTATGAGTAGTTAAGTGAAAAAGTTTAAAAGTTATAATAAGGGGTACAACATAGCAAAATATTAAGCTTAGGGGTACGGAAAAATAAAAAATTTTGGGAACCGCTGGTCTAAATAATCCTAGGATACAAATTAACAGTAATACCTCTAGTTCCCCATAAATATATTTCACAATAAATGAGGAATTCTATTCTAAATCTGATCTAACCATCAAAAAATTAGTTTTTCTAAAAAATAATAAATTTTAGTCAAAATCCAGACTTTTAAAATAATAATAAAATTATTATCAATATTTTAATTAAAAATCAAATTAAGAAGTAATTAACAATTTTTAGGAAATTTTTTTGGATTACAAATGCACTTATGTTTATTTTTAGATTAATATATATTTTTAAGGTAATTCCGTAATTAGGGGATTACTTTAGGAATTGATTATGATTTTATTTATGATAAAGTTTAAAAATACAAAATTAAAAGTTAAATTTTGTTTTACTTCAGTACACTTACAAGATTAAAATTAATAGATCTTGAAAAATTACCAATGATAAATAATACACATACTAATAATTTGTTTAACATAACAGTATTTTTAGTATTAATGTTTTAAAAAACATAAGTCTTGAAATGTGCATTTAAAATATAAACTTAAAGAATATAATTATTGCATTAATCATCATGCAAAATAAGTTTCTAGATTTAAAATTAACACTTAACCAATTAAATTTCTATTCCACTAGACAAAAATTCTGATTTTATTTTTATTTAGATATATGTAATCAAAATGTAGTTAAATTATATGTTAAGGGAAAAGTGTCTTTCATGTTATTACTTATTATGTGATTTTTAATATATATATAAAGTAAAAACATTAAAACAATTGTCAATAATATTTAAAAATCTTAACTTTAAGATAAACTTTCTTGTAATACTTGAATTTAAATATATTAATTCTATGAAAGTTTCTAACACCTTATTATATAATAACTAGTATAATAATAAATTATAATATATTTCCAAGCATTAAAATTCCTAGTCATAGAATATGAAGATTCACTGAATAATTTAAGAGGTAGCAAAATTTGTTTAAGTAAAATTCTATTTGAGAATATTTCAATGAGTGTGACGATTTAAAAATATTCAATTTTTTTCATAAAGATATTTTTATAATTGATTTACAAAGCCAGGTATATCTATATAATAGTATACATCTATATAATAATATTATGTAATTTGGTCTAAGCCAATGAAAAACTTTCCAGGAAAATATTAATATAAGATATCATTGTTTTTCAAATTAAATTACACTTAATAACAAAAATAATTATTTTGTATACCTACATATGGAATGTAAGTATATACTAAGCATATAAATTGATGATATTTTATTTTACATCTCACTGTTTTATCTCCTGACTATTTTAAATATTATAAAAACTACAAAATATATAAAAGTTGTTTCATAATTGTTGAGTTAAATAATCATAGCTTATAAATAAAAAACTTATAAAGGTTGATATATTAGATGATAAACTGAATATGAACTTTTAAAATAATTATTTAATAGTTAACAACGAAGTATGAACTGAAGAATCATATTTTGTAAATAAACTTTTAGTAACATGCTAATAGAAGCATTGTTAAATTTAAAAGATTTAAAACTTGGTTTAAAAAATATGCATACTTCTTAGAGGGAGGTAAATAGTTTTTTTTAAATTTTTCACCAAATCAATCAATTGCAAATATTAGAACACAAAGTGTATAGTTTTTTATAACCTATGTTTAAAACTATAGGCTGGAAGAGACCATGTGAAATATTAACTTAAATATTTCGTAGCTAACTGGTCCATGGGCCACACCCCCCCCCCCCCAAAACCTTACCATTTTTGGTATATTTTTTTTTTATATAAAAAATAAGCAAATTAAGCTTATGCTAATTTTCTGTCTAAAAAGTTAACATATAAAATTAAATAATATTGAATTTTATGTCAGATGGGCCAAAACTTGCAGTTGAGCTGAACTCAAAACAATTTTTGTTTTGTTAAAGAAAGTAAATTTACAATTATTTATTTGAAATAAACACCTAATAACAAAATAAAATAATTTAAAATTCAAAATATTTGAACATTACTACAACATCCTAATTACAGACCACCTCAAGTAATTATGAATTTGTTTTAAAATCGTACAAGTTGCAATTTAAATTGTACAGTTAGTTACGAAAAGTTTGGCTTGATATTTTTCATAATAAGTTTTACACAGAACCAAATATCAAAATAACCCTTTATAATATAAAGTTTATGTTCTTTCAAAAAAAATTTATAATTTATATTTAAACTTCTGATTTGAACAAGTCAACATCATATAAATATGACATATGGGGGATCTATATCTATATCTCCCACAGTAATTACACTCCTTATAGGTACTGTATACATTTTTTGACTATTAAGTATTACGCTAGACCAGCGGTTTTCAAAAAAAAGTCTTTGAAGAAAAAATAATTTTTATTCAAAGACTTTCTTTTACCACAAGCTTCCTAAAAAGAGGGGTATCAACTAAATAATGTTATCTTAAATTGTATTATATGTATATTTAAAATGTTTCTGAGCTGAATAAATGAAAAATTATATTATAGGAGTAGCATTATAAAAGCATAAAAATGGGGGGTCGTGATTCGAAAAAGGTTGAAAATCACTGCTCTAGAGCTAGACAATACAATTTATAGGATGCTTCAACCTCAAATAAGTTATTATGAGTGAGGGATACGTCCTTAATTTCCACCAGGGTACACAACTAAATTGTATATTATTTGATATTCTTCAGCTTACTATAATAGTATTAAATATATGGTTTCCAAACTATAAAAATAGATAATGTCTGATTTGAGTTCATAAGTTAAAAATTGAAGAAAACAATATCAGATGAAACAGAAATTTTTCTTAACTCAAAACTGATGATTAACTGTGTAAGTTAATAATTCACTTTAATGTGAAATTTACCAAGTTAAAAATGATTACAATTGATTAGAAAAATAGCTGGTATAACAGTAGGTAAATTATACAATATTCATTATAACTTTTAACTACATTTTAATTGAAAT
This sequence comes from Drepanosiphum platanoidis, assembly GCA_948098885.1. Classification (NCBI taxonomy): domain Eukaryota; kingdom Metazoa; phylum Arthropoda; class Insecta; order Hemiptera; family Aphididae; genus Drepanosiphum; species Drepanosiphum platanoidis. The sequence goes on along the minus strand of OX402532.1, from coordinate 18,502,172 downwards.
GATACACAGCAGGTAGATCATAAATAGGATGGTGGAAACCATTGATTTATATTTAAATTCTCAGAATGTATTATCATTTAAACATTACAGAGCCTTCCAAGATAACCTTTGACACCCACATAACAACGAATAAAAATTCCAACTTGTCGATCAGACAATCTACCGTTGGAAAGTATACAAAATTTAAATTAAAATATGTAAAACCAATTTAACTTTATAAGAACAATAAAGTAAGCATAATAGGTAAGTAAGTCTAACCATTCCTAAGGAATAACAAGAAAGTTTCAAAAGCACTAATTTTATTATTAATAAATTCACCAGGAATACTTAAATGAATAGATTATAATTACACCTATTATACCTACAAAACCATACGCCTGTCAATATTTAAAACAATCATATAATATATTATGTCATATAATTTAGGGCGGACAATTAATTGATGAAATTAAATATTTTACTAACTTGAAGGATACATCCCGTCTCCGAGTGGGTACTTTCTGTTATTAGGAATTGAGTTTCTGTTGTTCATGATCGTTTGTGCGATGCTATGTAAACGCTGTACCTCGGTATTTCGGTTTTTGACAATGCTAACCTGGCGGACATATCGTATCAGTCGTGATTCGTCGATAGACGAACCGATCGGAAAATAGTCATCACAAAAGTATACGAATCGTACGGAACGCGATCAGGATGGATGAAAAATCAAAAAAAGTATATGATTTACGGTTGGCAACCAGTGCCAAATTGGGTTGGGCACAAATTATGTATATAAAATATACAAAATTGCCTTAAAAAATACTACTTTGAAAAACAGGACAACTAAAACTAACACTATACAGACGATAACACAAAACGGTGGTAATAATAAAAAAAGAAACAATTTGTATTTTTAATAAAAAATTGATATAAAATGGGTTATAAGATTTGACGTTTTATACAGCCATATTGCATCCGAAATTTTTAACAATACGCACGATGCAGCCACTGCAAGCTTGTTTGTCATGTGAACGGGGGAAATCGGTGCCGCCAGACCAGCCAACCTCGATGTGAAAACTATCGACAAAATTGACTAATTTGGAAAAATTCAAAAATCACTGTAAACTGTTTTATTTTTCAAAATCAATGCATTCAAAACAAAGCTTATAATTTTTGATGATCATTCGATAAAGGCGATGAAAAAGAAGAAGAAACTTTCCTCATCGATAATGATTTTCAGATTGTTTCGGAACGACGACGACGCTGCGTAGAACCACTGGATTTACCACAATGTTTGTGGTACATGGTAAATAACTGATAACGATTAACGTCACTGTCCGGCTGTCGTAACTATTCGTAACATGTATTGTAGTCGTAGTGTCGTCACTACTCACTTGACACTGAGTTTTTGATAATTCGACACTATCGTTTATCTGTCGACATTTTTGTCACTCCTCCAGTCCTCCGTATATAGTACCTTATTTCATATTCTTTAATTCCGTTGAGCGTTGACCACTATCGAGCTCGACTTGTAACTCGTAAGTTAGTCATTGCTTCTTCTGTTAGTCATATACTTCTGGAGGATGAATACTTGGTATAGTTGATACAAGCACAAATTATATGATCTTTATTCAAGTTATACGATTCAACGATCGCGAATCAACATTTTCTTGGTGACTTCCTTTATAATATCCAACAATCGCGTACATAAAATACAAATACACTAAGTATATTAAGTATATTCTAAAATTGTTATATATAAAAGTTAATTTTTAGTAATCTTTTTTTATTTTTTTTATTTCAAATTACGTTGTTATAAATTAATTTTAAATTCCTGTTAGATAATTATTAATTTATATGAACCATTGAATTTTCGAAAATAAATTTTTAATCTGTTTATCATACTTTGATAAAACTAAATTAGGTATAATATTAATAATATTATAAAATGTTTGGAATAAAATATTGGAGAAAATTATACACTATAGGTAGATATAATACAAATGTTTTTATAAATATTCTGTGCTACTTTTTTAATCATTTTTAACATTTTCTATAAAGAAAATAATTTATTCAGACTTAGATAGGCACTTATGTAAGTATTCATGTGTAATGTTTGAAATTATAAATTAGACCCAAAGGATAATATATTTGAATATATAAATTATTTTTGTGACTTAATATAGTATATAGTATTGACAAATAGGTCAGCGCAATGAATACTCTACAGTTGTAGAATAAATGATATATGATCTTATTAAAATATTTTGTACTCTAAAAGATTACATGTCCAGATTTAATTAGCCTGGAGTTTGCACTCAAAACATTTGTCAATAAGATAACAAAAACTGTATGCATAATGTTTAGTTATTTTATTATTTGGGTTTATGGTATATAAAAATAGGAATTTGGAAGAATTATTTTGAATTTTAATATTGGTGTTATTTACTAGTTCAGCTATAGAATGGGGGGCAAAGCCCCCACAGGTCTATAATCAACCTATAGTAAAAAACCCTAACCGAACTAATATCCTGCATAGGCTCTGCCCACCATTGCTTATAAAATCCACATTATCAATACTAATACCTATGTGTGAGCAAGGCATGTACATACAAAAGTGATTCCTTATTTATAGATGATATGACATGGAGAAAGATAAATCCTACATCCATGAACTTTAGACTATACAGTAAAAAAAAAAACAATTGTAGTCCCATCATAATTTACACATCACGCTATACTGCTATTGCTATACTGCTATTCTTACGTCATGTTCAATTAATTATTTATATCAACAAGAATATTGCTATTATAACTAATAAGGATAATAGGTTTTTTTAGAATTAACCATAGGTTTGTGTAGGTCATTTTCTCCAAGAATGACATTGACACAATGCTGTCTACATCTCAATCTGTGTACAATCTATTTCCAGATTGTTAACTTGTCTGAGATAGAGTTTAATAACAATACACATTATAAACTGCTTATTTTACAAATTTCATAAACAGTTTTTATATTCATACATTTACTTTATACCCATATTTGTATTAAGGGGATAGGACATTCTATAGAATTTATGTATTATGTATAATTTTAACTTTAGATCTTAATCCTTCATTAAAAATTATTGGAATAGAATAAATTGGGCTATACCATTGATTAAGTATACCTATGTACTTAATCAATGGCTATACATACTGGTTGCAGCTATAAGTAACTAATTAAGTACTTTGGCTATAACTAATTAGATAAATTAATAGTAATAACTATTAAAGTACATACTTGATTGATTTGATTTAAAAAATCAAAATTAGGTATTACAGTAATTGAGAGGATTTAATCAGCTATACTTGCCAATGCATATTTATATAAAAGTATATAATTTTAGTATTCTTCAAAGTACTCATTTTGGTACTAGATATACCTGGTACGAATCTTGGTAATGATTATTTTTGCATAGACGTGTAGTTTAATTATGTTATAAAATTTATGAATACCTTATTTTTTTAAAAAATATTTAACCCTGAGATCGAGTTATTAGGTAGCAAATCTCGACTGAAAGTTTTATTCGGAGACGTTCTAAATTAGATTTGGAATAGTTCATTTTTTGAAGTTTGGAACTTTGAACTTGAAAAAAATTGATTATTTAAACATTGATGATCATTTTTTTTAATTCTTCATTTAATACAAACAAATTCATACAAATAATACAACAAGGGTCTTTTTCATGGAATGTCTTATTCACCTTTTACATAGATTAAATATATTGTATGTATATTTAATCTATGCCTTTTATTTTATTAATATTTATTATTTTTTTTAATTGTGTAAAACGTACTTTTAATTAGCCATTGATTTTTTTAAACTATGTTTTGAAGAAGTCAAAGATAGTGAATACATTTTCTTTAACTAAACTAAACACCTCATTTGATAATGCTAATCCTAATTTAAATACTGTAACATTTCAGAAATATTTAAAATTAATAACATTATTTAATATATTGTATTTACTTCTTATCGAATAGATTCAATCTAAATATAAGAGATGTGCAAGATATAATTCAAATTATTTATAAACATTCAAGAGAATTTTAAATGTATACAATATAATTTTATTTTTTAATTTAATATGGTAAAATTATGTTTTACTAACATTTATTTCATCTAATATTTTATTTATTGTAAAAAAATTATTTGTAATTTGTTAAAAAAGAGTACATATTACAGTTTTATTTCATCCAATGATGATTTTAATAATACTTTTTTTTTGATTATGCATTAGAATACTTTTTTTAATAATATTTTTCAGATAAAAACAATTTCACCTTCAAGTATAACAAGTAAATAAATATGTTTAATATTAAAGAAACAATTTCCATAATTATTTGTAATTATAAAATATAAAATACAGAAATTGTTTATACATAAATATATATATATATATATATATATATATATATATAATGATAATGGTATACTTAATTAATATTTGTTGTATTAAATCGTCCGGACTTTGAAAGGAGATGTTAACAGTTTTTTATCAAATTCCTGAAATTAAAAAAAAATTCATAAATAGTATTAATAAAATCATAATTAAATAATTACATTGATAGTTGTTCATAGTAATTTTAATTTATTATTAAAATATGTAGATAATATTATGCTAATATAATTATATCATAATTTGCTGTAAACCATACTTTTTGGTACAATAAACGAAATAGTATTAAACTATGGACTAACACTATTTATAGTCAGCAATTCATAGAACTAATCCAATATGATTGTAAATTCAAAGACTAAGTATAATGGAGAATAATCAGGGAGGAGAAATAGAATACCATAGGTATTATTAAATTTAAATTCAGGTGAAAAAGATAGTTTTGTAATTTTTAAATGATTCTTAAACTGATCCCAACATTTGAATACTTTTTATAAAATAAAATAAATAATGTCATTGAATGAAATCAATAATGAAATTTTAATTGTTATTGAAAGTCAAATGAAAATGAATGATTTTCCATGACCATGTTTATCGATAGAAAATAAATATTATATGTATATTTAGAATATGGAGGTTATTTTCTTACATTCCATTGTTTCTATATTTTTATCATTTCAATTAATTATTTATAAATTAAAATGTTTTCAAATAATTGATAGTATTTAACAAAATTTGTTAAATATTAATATTTGTTTGATATTTAATATCATTATATCGTACATAATTATTTTATTTACTAATTTTAAATTGTTGATAGCATTAGATAGGTAAATTGAATAAATTATTCTATTAGTGATAGATAGCATATTAAACTAAAGCCGAATTATCTAGTTTGTTAATTTATATATACATATATCTACAGGATGTTCCACGACAGTTCACTAATTTAAACTAGTTAAAATAATGAAGATATATATTAATAATTTTACTAGTCCCAATACTTTGAAATAGTAAACCCCCTTATGGACACTCTTGTTTTAAATAATCTAATGTGTGTAATCAATGATGATACTGCTAAAATATGTGTAAAACATGAAATATCTTTCAACATAAAAAACTGATTATAAAAAAAAAATAAAAATAGTATAAAAATTAATAACAATGTAAATAAATAAATGAATGTACAACACTTAATACTTACATTGGATGACTGACGATTCATATCATACTGTTTAACTTTATTATATATTACAACTCCTGCAATAACTATGACAGTTCCAAGGCCGCTTAAAAGAGTAATAGAATTTCCAAATAATATAATTGACATCCATATGAGAAATGCACGTTTCACAGTATTGGCCACACTAAATCATATAAAACATAATTTTAAACAAGGATTTCAGAGTGAAAACTTATAAATTATTACCTGTAGGTTACTGGACTTATATAATCCATAAGAACATAAGCAGTAATACTTTGAAAATGGAAAAACACTCCATTTAAAATAAACAATAGTAAAAGATATAGACTAGTATTATACATAGCAAATTTAATGTCGACTAACACTAATGATGCTGGGATTTGAATAATAATTGAAGCTAAACTTGTATAATATTGTAATTCAGCAGGCCTAAAAAAACAAAAGAAATAGTATATTTGATGTTTATACAATACAATTTGTTTGTGAATTAATTATACTAACGTATATTTGAATTTATCACCACTGATCAACATTTTAGAATAAACATTCTGTAAACTAAAACAATAAAACAAATTAAATAGAAATATATAAGTACTAAAAAAAAAACAAAAAATATTTGTACCATTACCATTCAGTGAAATTGGTCGCAAGAGCAGCAATAAATCCAAATATGTTGAATGAAATCTCATTTGAAGAACATAAAGTTAGCCCAACCATTATAGGAACTAAAGAAAGACTTACTAGAAAACCGGTTTGTTCTCCTGGAAAATAAATAGCTTAATTAAAATAATGTAAAAGAAAAAGTATTAATTCGTAATGATTCATAAACAATGCACTCATAAATATCATACTTATTAGCTATATTGTTGTCATACAAACTTCATTTGGAGTGTAAAACAAACCTTACCTAACAATAATTTTGAAATAAATACAGTGAATATAGGAGCTGAACTTTTAATTGTTTCTGTAAAACTAACTGCTACATAATTTAAGGAAATAAGTCCTAACAGGACTGTGATAAATCTGCAAACAAAATAAACATAATATATACTGTGTTTGATAAATGTAACCGTTTCATTAATAATTATAACTTACCGTGTGCAGCCCACTAAACACATGTGGATGTAGAAGTTTGGTGGTCGTTTTGATCGATGTATTGGATGTTGATACATTCCACACGGTATATACAATTGAACAAATCCACAAACGGTTGTCATGATCATTTGAGAAGTTCCTTAAAGAATACATCTCAAATCAATTAGATTATATTATTAAATTACATAACATAAAACAACTGGTGTATTCACCTAGCACAGTAGGATCTACTTTTAGATACGAAAGGATGTACTTGTTCAAAAACAACGTACACCCACTGAAAAAATACCACAAGACCAAGAACGCAATAGCCCTAAACGAGTGTAAACCATCTTCCATCCGTTTCTCAGAGATGGTAACAATATTGGGCAGTTGAGTCATAAATCCTAGATTTCTATTACATTAATGGTGAAACAGTATACAAATAATCAATCCAAAAATAATAATTCTACATGATTGGTAATTATATATGCATTAATAATGATTAAGTAAACAACGCATAAAATATAAAAAATTGTGTGTAGTTTTAATTTAATACACAATAGACACGTCACAAACAAACGATAATTCAAAATGTTAAATTTTTTCTCTCGCCGTTATCGTTATCGTTTCGTGTTTTATCAATCCCGTTCAACAAATTTGATATCGTCTTGTACACTATTCAGAATGTAGTAACGTTTACACTGAACCGAAGCGTGAATAAATCTTGTAAACGCGGTTATTGAATACGAAAACGAAAATAATAAATAACTATAAGTTTTTAGGTTAAAAAGGATTTTCTTCACAACTTCGAGTCTCTCGAACTTACTCGATCTGGCTCTTTTGTTTAAGAATTTATAACTACCAAATTTCAAGTCCAACGGGCAAAAACCATTAACAGTGCTGATCAATCGTTGGCGCGAAGTTACAGAAGAAGTCTTTCAATCGTTACAATCAGTATCATTTGACGAAAAGCACTTGTTGGGAGAAAATAAAAAACTTCATTACCTGAAACGTAAGTTTTAATACAATAATTAGTTCTATACAAATCTAAGTTACATTGTTACGTGCATCGACGACGAGATATTCGAATCATAATAATTACGATGGCATTATGAGTTAAATTGTGTAATTTTACCTTAACCGGAGATTGAATTGAGCTTATACGAATGTTCGAGGTGGTTGGAATTGATAAAACGAGTAACCGTGAAATGAAATATGTCGACGCGGTGTGTGGTGAGTGATGAGAGTTTATGATGAATTTCGTGTATCAACTGTCGTCATGCTTGATATTATTTTAGAATTATAGTAGGTATTCATATACGTATAACATAGTTTGTGTATATTACTTGTATTTATATAGACATTTTATAATAAAATGAACGGACGTACAAATGATTAATTAAAATTGTGTACATATTTTCAATATGAATCAAAAACCAAGTTTTTTGTCCTTAGACATAACTCAATGTTAATTGAAATCATATTTAGTAGAATAATAAGAAATTAATTTTTTTTTTTTTTCTTATTGTTATATTATTAAATTGTTAACATTTATCAAGCACCTAATAGATTATATTGATTATTATTAGTATTTCTCAAAAGTATTAAAATGTCAACAAAAAAAAAATAATAATTTTTTTATAAGTAACTAGTTATATACAAGAATACCCAGATCTTTATTTTTAATTTGTATGTATTATTCTGTGTTTAAATAATGAAAATACAGAAGTGTAATTTTTAACTGCTATTAAATTGATTACATAAATTCAATGTTGAAGTAAATAATTATTAAACCTAAGTGTTGATTGTAACTATGTTTTATTGTTGTTAATTATAAAAACAACAATATTCATAGATTTTAAAATAATTTAGATAAAAAAAAATAGATATGAACATTATTAAACTTCTCATCTAAATATTTAACATGATATATACTTGTTCTTGTTTGTGATACATGCCAATTTTTGTATGCAGGATTGGTTGGGAATATTATATAAAACAATAATGGCAGTCCGAGCGCAGTTTGAAAACAACAATGAAATTGGGGTATTCAGTAAGCTGACAAACTCATATTGTTTGGTCGGAATTGGTGCTTCAGAAACATTTTACAGTGTGTTTGAGTCAGAATTATCTGATATTATACCTGTTATCCATGCATCAGTTGCTGGATGTCGCATTGTCGGACGTATGACGGTCGGAAACAAAAATGGCTTATTATTACCTAATTCAACTACAGACACTGAACTGCAACATATACGTAATTCTTTGCCTGATAATGTGAAAGTACAACGCGTAGAAGAACGTTTGTCTGCCCTTGGTAATGTAATGGTGTGCAACGATTACGTAGCATTAGTTCATCCTGATTTAGACAAGGATACCGAAGAAATTCTTTCTGACACTCTTAATGTTGAAGTGTACCGACAAACTGTTGCGTCCAACTGCCTAGTTGGTTCATACTGCGCTATATCTAATCAAGGCGGACTAGTACATCCAAAGACAACAGTAGAAGACTTAGATGAACTGTCTGGTCTCATTCAAGTTCCTCTAGTTGCTGGAACAGTCAACCGTGGTTCAGACGTTGTTGGCGCTGGAATGGTTGTTAATGATTGGTGTGCTGTTTGTGGTACAGATACAACTTCTACAGAAATTTCCGTCATCGACAGTATATTCAAATTAGATCCAGACGGTGTGCACAAAATGAAAAAACTCAAGGGTCCACTTATTGATAGCATAAAGGCTTCATAATCTGTAATTTTTATAAGTTATCATGTTACACTATATGTTGTAATTTCCACTTAGGTGATATGAAGTATTGTTTAAGATAAAATTGTTTGTCAATCGTGTAACAATTTGATAATTTTTCATGTTTATATTATCCTCATAATATTTCATATTATTACATTTTACTTGCATTGATAAATAAATACACTAAATATTGGACACCGTATTACTTATTTATTATTTTTACATGTTTTTACTCTATTATATTTATATTTTATTCAGTGATCTGTAACCATTTTTATTCTAGAATTATTATGGACATTGATATCCTCGATTTGATAGACGACGAAGACGATGACAACCAAGAAGAAATGACCGCCCAGAAGGTTTTACAAACCGTCGAACAAGCATGGTTAAATGAAAAATTCAGTCCTGAAATACTACCACATCAGACTGATTATGTCGATTGCTTGTTGGAACAAATCAAAGGGATGGAGGGAAATCTGGCCAAATTATCAAAAACTGATCCAAAAGTAGACTTGCACAAGCTTGAACTGGAACGTATTAAATTCGTAATAACTAGTTACCTAAGAACTAGGTTGAAGAAGATTGAATGCTTTTGTGTTAGTGTACTTGAAGAAGAAGCAAATCGTTCTGATGGTGATGCATATTTATCCCCCGCAGAACTGCGGTTCGCTAAAGAATACGCTCAAAACGTCGACAACCATTTTGACACCATACTGAGACATATGCCGCAGCTATTTAACAAATTAGAGAGAAATAAAAAAATCATTGAACCCAATCTGAATAGTTTTGTTTTTTTGAAATGTAATAAACACATAGACAGCGTTATCATAAAAAATACATTGGAGGGCCAGGAGGAAGAAATTATGTTAGAAGATGGATCACAGCATTTGATGCCTTACAGTTCGATTGCGGAATTTGTTAAAAAAGGTGCCGTTCAACTTATCTAAAAGTTATTATGGTCACAATCATTTTGTTCAATGTTTTATTTCTCAAACTCATAAGTACCGAACGAATGTAATGTTCTTACCGTACCAAGTGTCAAATTTAATATTATTAATGGTATTTTTTAAAATAAACACTAGTTGATTTGTGTACATGGTATTCTTCAAAACCATTTTTCAATTTAAGCTTGTCACAAACGTAGTATTATCAGAAGTACACTTGGCGTATTTAAAATAAATTTGAATGTCTCATCATTGCCCCATTTGTTTGTTCTTACTTTGATATATGTTATTTTGATTGAATATTGTCTCACAATTAATGGTCACATAATTTTATATTTCGACTTTTGAAGTAAAAACACTGCAAGAAGCCGCCATCAGCCTGTATCTAGTATAATATGTATCTCCGATTAAAATGTGCTCAATAAATTTAAAACAAATATTTAATAAAATATATATATATATGTAGTGAGCATAATAAATTAAGTGTTATCCTTTTTTTCCTTTCGTCGATATTAACTATTAAGCAAAAACGTACAGTCACTGAGTACACTAAAAAGAAATGAAAAATTTCAAGCAGAGACAGCATTATAGTAGAAATATCAACTGCAAAGAATTTAAAAATTGTAATTTTCAGAAAATATTGATTTTTTTTGACAAATGTAATACTGTAATATTAGTAATTACTAATTACATATCAATATTAATTATAATCTCTTTAGCCTTAATGACAACTATTTGCAATTTGGAACTCAAGTTCTAAAAACAAAATTTCTTTCTATATTTATTTAATATTGGATGTTCTTCCTCAGTTCATACAATCAACTTTTTTTTTCAATTTCAGTTACTAAGTAAAAACATCTTAAAACGATTATAATTATTAATTTATAGTAATATATACTATTAAAAAAAAAAAATATAAGAAACAAATTATATAAAAAATGAATTTTTAAGTGATATTTATTTAATTCTATATAAAAATCATTAAAAAAAAAAAAAAAAAAAATATTAATGAATAAAATATCTAATATAATACTATTAATTATGATATAAAAAATACATACCAACTTAATGTATTTTTATTTTATTTTTTGGGTGAACTTATTAAATGAAAAATGTATAGTATAAATACAAATATCTTATATTAAAAGGAAACAAAAAATATGAATGCAACTTAAAGAGAATTCACTTTTTTTTCTTTTTTGGAATCGGTGACTTAGGATCAGCTTGACCAGCATCAACCTTATCTATTTTATCAATTTTTTTTTTAACTGGCGCAGGAGATGGTGCGGGTTTCAAATTCTTTTTGAGTAATTTTTTCTGCTCTCTTTCTTTTTCCTCTAATTCTTGATTTTCTCTCTCGATCAACGTAATTAAAGTATTACACCGTCTTTGAAGTTCATTAGCAGTACGGCTCTTAATAAACCAATCAAATCTAAATTGAGGGGCACACCTAAAATAAATATTTAATAAATTATTAACAAAAATGTATAATAATTGTTATCATTAATAGCTAATTAAAACTTTAGTACCTTATAGTAGCTCTTAATTCTTCATACACATTTTCCTTATCAAATCCAAGTTTGTGAAGCATGCAGACTAAAAATCTATCTTCTTCTTCAGTATAATTTTTACCTTTGTTCGCTCCATAAGAAATACGCAACTGATGGAATGGAGCTCTGTATCTTGTCATCTGTAATTGAATAGTATGTATTAAAATGAGCCTATAGCAAGGTAAAAGAGTTGGATAAGATACAGAGAACTAATTAATTAATTGATATTGGTGAATTGGTCTTTTAAATTTAAAAACAATGTGCCATAGAGAAAAAAAAACGATTGCGCGTGACATGAATGGCGCTTATATATTGAAATAAATGTTCAGCCTATATTTTTAAACAGTTGAAATGAATAAAATTCTGATCGTTAAAAGGAAATTGTGGCTACTGATTTTTTGTATTTTTTTTATACTAAAACAATAAATTAAGTTGTAATTAAATGTAAGAATTTTTAAATTGACTCCCGCTCAAAAAAAAAGTACCAACTTGATAAAAATTATTTAGCTAATTGAAATCCCCCTCGTTAAGGAAAATAGGACCATTTCTTTCTATTAGTCACATGATGGCAGAAAAAAAAAGAAAAAAGATATAGTACCTTAGTAAAACCAAATTATTCCTCACTTAACACTTAGAATATATTATGTAAAGAAATATTATATTATTAGAAAATATACTGTGAATTATTTTAATGAATTATCTGAATCACATTACTTTAGCATCTAAAGCTCTTTTAATGCCAGCCCGACGTTGTATCTTAGATTCGCCTCTTTCTATTTGTCCCATAATTCGATCAATATCTTGAAATTCATTACATCTTTCCCAAAATACAGCACTGTATTCTCTTACTTCTTCAGCTGTTTTACCTAAAATGGACACAAATAAGTCAGAAGAACGAGGTAGAGTAAATATTATAAGTCAGGTTATGTACTATTTAATTATAAATACCTTCTACTTCTTTTGATATATTATCAATATCATCTCTACCATATTTTTCATTGGCTTTAATGAATTGGTTAAAATCACGTTTATTCCAATTTGTAAAACCCTAAACATCAATTAATAATAAAAAAAATATAAATTACAAAAATTATTATTTAATGCTAAAAAAATTACTTTTGTTAATAATAATTCTTTTTCTGCTAATTGTTCTTCAGTAAGTGGTTGTGCCTCGTCAATTTTTTTTTGTTCTTCTTTTTGTATTTTAGTAGCATCTGCACCCAAATCTGGATTTCTTGGCACCTGTTCCATTCAATACATAAATTAGAACCATTACATTTAATCGAATACAGTATAAGATTTTTTATTACTTTATATCCAACAGTTTGTCTATAATAATAAATTTCTTGATCAAGTAAATCAAATAAACGTGGAGGGAAAAATTGGAAATCTTGAACCAATGGTTGCTTTGGTGGTCGAGGTGCCTGCAATAAATATTTTAATTATTATTAAGAATTTAAATATAGTAAAAAAAATAAAATATCAATATACCTTAGGTTGTTTTGGTTCAGATGTTCTAAGTGCTTCACGGAAATAAGCATCAACAGCATAATTAGCTTTGCGTTCTCGTTTTGGTGGTTCTATCCAACCTCCAGTACCAATTAATTTTTGTTTTTCTCTGAAAATATAACAAATATATACACATATATAATACATAAAAAATAAAATATTGCTTCATATATTGCTCTAAGACTCTTTCAATTTGTGATCTTTGTTTTATCCTCTTATTTTCATAATAAGGGTTTTTTGTTGCAAAGTTTATTGAAATTTATGTAACGGATCACAAGATTTCAAGCTATCCATACACGTTTATAAACCTATTTTAGAATATGATGTCTTTCTTTGGAACAATCCTGTTACAGTGTTCAAGTCTCATGATGAAGCATATCACTAGGAAATTTCAGAATTTCGGGACATTTTACTTTTTCATGATTATATTCTAATCCATTAGTCTTAACTCTTTTATCGGCTGTAAATCAACTATTTTTTTCATAAGCTTTTGTTGAACCATGACTCACTCTAACCATTAGTTAAAATTTACTACCAAGTTCCTGATTAAGTGACCAGAAATGAACTTATCAAACCTATTCATATTCCTTTTTTTTAACTTTCTAACTCACATGTATTTTATCTCATGAAACTCAAGATGAAAACTCATTTATTAAGGTTCTTATACTTTTCACCTTAATTACAAGGTTTATGCTTATTAAAACTCATATTAAAAATTAAAATACCTATAATCTTCGCCTTCAAACGTGTATAAGGAAGATTCTGGCTGAGCATCCAATGTGAAATTTCTCAACGATGATTCTCCCAAAGATTCTAACTTTTGTTTCATCTCTTCAGTCTAAACAATAAAATACATAATAAATTTTAGAAAACAACATAAGTCGTCAAATATTTACTTTTTCTTCTCCTTTACGTAAGATTGTATCAATATCTTCATCAGTAATTTCAGAATCCTTAGATTGAAAAACATGATTTGCACCATGCCTAATCATGTTTAGCATTTCATCTTTATTAAGAGCATTTTTTTGATTATCAAGTAATCGACCTTGTTGAATAACTAATTTGTCTAATCTAAGTTTAATTTCAGCCCTTTCAACAATTTTTTCTTCAACGGTGTTTTCAGTTATAAGACGGAAAACTCGGACTTGTTTTTTTTGCCCGATTCGATGAGCTCGATCCTATAAACGTATAAACAAAAAAGTAATAATAATAATAATAAAAAAGTAAAATAATGTTATTTTAATCTTTAAGTCCTTATATACTACATATGCTAACCATTGCTTGCAAGTCCATTTGTGGATTCCAATCAGAGTCATATATGATTACAACATCTGCAGTAGCTAAATTAATACCAAGACCACCAGCTCGTGTAGAAAGTATAAAAGCAAATTTTTTACTATTAGGTTCATTGTACTCATTAATTTGACGTTGACGATCTTCATGAGGCGTCTGTCCATCCAAACGACAATACTGTAAACAATATGTGCAAATAAAAGTAAAAATATGATACGAAAAAAAAAAAATGATTTATAATCATCAATTTTTAAATAAAATTTGTTTTAATATTTACAAACAAAATTATATACAATAAAAGTCAAAATTATCATCATATTATAAAATGTATACATACATTATATCCTCTCCAATGCATATAATCTTCTAAAATATCCATCATACGTGTCATTTGACTAAACACAAGGACACGTGAATCCTGTTCTTTTAAAGCTTTTAATAATTTGTCGAACACGACCATTTTTCCACAGTTAAAGACCTAAAAAATTATATAATGTTAAAAATAAAGTTCAATAAAAATTATAAAATAATACATACAAGATGTTCATCAGTAGTGTATGGAGGACCAGGTTCTACTCCATCAAAAAGATAAGGATGATTACTACACTTTCGTAATTGCATTAGAATATTTTGAAGTCGCATTTTTTCAACTTTTCCAGCACCATTTACTATATCTATATCTTTCATTAACACTTTAGTATACCTAAAACATGAATAATTAGTCAAAATGAACTCAAAAAATATGTTTATAACTATAAAATATCAACCATTCTCTTTGTAATTTACTAAGGCCAACATAAACTTTAACTTCTTTTTTAGGTTTTAAGCGTTTTTCCACTTCAGATTTCAATCTTCTTAAAAGAAAAGGTCTTAATACCTATAAAACATTGAAGTTAAATACAAATTAATAGTTAGCAATTTGTAATTTTTCTACTATATAAATAATAAATTAAAAATATACTTACAGCATGAAGTCGTTCAATTAAAGTATTATCCCCAAGGCAAGTATTTGTATTAAACCATGAATCAAAATCCTATAAAAAATTTTGAATTTAATACTTAAAAAAATAAAAAGGTTATAAATAACTTACATCTGATGAATTGAATACATCTGGGAGTAAAAAGTTCAACAACGCCCACAATTCATGCAAATTATTTTGTAATGGTGTACCCGTGAGTAATAATCTATTTGTAGTAGCAAATTCCCTTATTATTTCAGAGAGCTTGCTTTTTTCATTTTTTATTCTATGAGCTTCATCAATTACTAAATATCTCCATTGAATTTTACGCAGTACAGCTTTTTCACAAATGATCATTTCATATGATGTAATACATACATCCCATTCACCAGGAATAAATACTTCACGTATAAATTTAACCTTAAATGTTAAATAAAAATGGTAAAAGATACATTAGTAACTAATATATGATTGTAATAAATTCCATAATTCTATATATTTAATAACTTAATTTGAATTGAAAATACTGATACTGTAGTCGAATATTTATTTTATTTACAATTTTTATAAAATCAATGTTTTATTTAAAACAAATTAAGAAATTAGTACTCCAATACAATAAGTAGATTAAATATTTTAAATCATTAAAATTTACAATCTATAGACAGATTTTATAAATTAGGAACTCTTACTCGTGCATCTCTATTTCCAATTAAACAAACTGTTCGAATTGAAGGACACCATTTCTTAAATTCATTTAACCAATTCTGTAATGTTGATTTAGGTACAATAACCATATGTGGCCCAGGTATATTTCTATAATGTTTCATGTATCTATAAATAAAATAATAAGAATACAAATTAATAAATAATCACCTAAAGTGAAAAAGTAACCAAAAATACATAAATTAAAATAAATAAATTAAAAGGATAGTAATCTAGTGCAAAACAATAATACCAATCACTTTTTTTCTGCACTGATTGAGGAAACCAAGCACATAATTTATTTAATCTAAATATAAAATTGTATGACTTACCCCAAAAGTGATATTGTTTGTAAAGTTTTACCAAGACCCATTTCATCAGCCAAAATACCATTAATGCCATTTTCGTACAGTGATATCATCCAATTCAAACCACGTACTTGATAATCACGTAATTCACCATTCTGTATATAATAAGGAGATTCTTCAAACTGAGTAATATATTTATCAGCTGCCAATGATTCTTTTAAAAGTTCTTCATCTTCTTCTTGTTCAGTTTGACGATGACGAAGGCTACAAATAAATATAATATTTTACTTAAATAAAAAATTACAAAAAAATTATCAATAGTAGTTTAGTAAAATTACTAATAACATTTAAAAATAAAAATGTGTGTTTAATTACTCAGCAGAATCTCCAGTTTCAGCTTTGGGCTTACGAGGTCTACCCTTGGGTTTTTTTGGTGTACCACCAGCAGTGCTTGATCCATCTTTTTTTTGATTAGCTGTCATAAAATGAGCAAATATCTCAGTTTGTTTGAGAAGGTAATCAAACCTTTTTCCACGGTCAGTTTCCTAGAAAATTAAATCGTTGAAAAACAGAAACAAACACAATAAAAACAATAAAAAAAATTATTTACAACTTTGACAAATCCTCCATCTTTATTTTTTGATGAAGATTGTTCTTCTTCAGATCCAGAATCATTCTGAAAAAAATAAAATTACTATTAGAGAAATTAACAGTTTAATACAAAAACACAATAATTGAATATGAAATAGTAAAAATTACTAGTGACATATAAAGACTACATTAATTTTATCTTCATGGCCCATCCTTTTTAAATTAAGGATGGTAAACTTATAATAATATCAATGTCACTGTTTAACACAGAAACACTTTTCAAATGGTATGCATATTTATAAATCTCAACAAAAACACACAATCAACTCCACGTAAAAATCGCTTAGTAAAAAAAACTTTAAAAAACTGCTTTAAAATAAGTGATATGAAGTAGAATCTAAGTAAATTATCTAATGTTTGACATTTGTGCAATAATAACTAATCAAAATTTAATATAAATTATTTCAACTGAAATAATTTAAATTTAGTTTACCTGGCAGGAAACAAATGTATTTATTTAAGTCATTATTTAAGTAGATCACAAGCTATATATGCTTAACTATAAATTATTGGCTGTATCTCCTGGGTAAACTTGGAATAATTTCAGTTGAAATATTTTATATTAAATTATATTAAATATATCATTGCTAGGGTCCGGAAGTTCATGCACAAAAAACTATTAAAATATGCACTTAACAATAAAAATTTCAAAAAAATGTTCATTATAAAATTTAGATAGTAATAAAATTACTGGAAAAATTGATACGATTTAACTAAATATAAAATACATTTGTGATTTATTTATCTCAAGATTATTACAGCTTTCAATTTGTGATTTACTTTTTTATACAATAGGCGGCTTTGTTCCACATCCATTTATGAAATTGGCGCATACTTCAATTTATGTATAACATTTTTATGATTTATTTTAATGCAGACATATTTTCTAACAAATTACATTAACATACCTACTTAAAGTACATTTGTTGAGTGTTATTATTTAATCAAATAAAATATAACGCATGTGGGAATTATTAGAATAGTGAAACGATAAACATAAAGTAGCTAATTGGTTATTAATATTTAGTATGTCATAAATCAATTACAATTTTAAAAACACAAAATATATATATATATATATATATATAAACACACAACCTAAGAAAGGTGAACTTTCTTGGATAACAAATAATGGATGGTTAGATAAAACATTTAGATTGCATGAATTTAGCAGCTATGGACTAACACTACGTTGTAGCGTAAATTGATCGATATAAATCGTCTCGGAATCGAAACAAGAAGTCGGCGATAACCCCGACGCAAGAGAAAAACTGATTGCACTGACTAACCGTTTTCGAAACATCCTTATTGCCTTTTTTGCCGGCTGGTTCTGTACATATGTCTTCGTCGAAGCTCTCGTCATCAACGTCCATATCAGGACTGTCCATTATGAAGTCGGTCGACTGTTGCAGCTACGGCACTACGAATACAAACGCGTTTGATTCGTATTTCAATGATTGTAAAAAAGCCGGAAAACAGCACTACTGTGAACCAGGCACAGCGATTAGGCTGGGTTTGGGGTACTGTTATAATGTTATGTGTTCGGGTGTTTAACCGCGTAAACGGAAGCGGCACAACAGAAAGTATATTATATATATATAGTAACGCTTTGATGTGTACCTACGGGCGCGAACGCGAACGCATTTATGAACAATAACCGCGACAACTACGAATGACAGAGAGCGAACACTGCGGCCGATAACTGCTAACGGCCGATAGTCTGGTACCAAACTAAACGAACTTGACGACAGTGCAGCCAGCGTGTCTGAGTTTTCAAAAACGCGGTGGATTAAAACAAACGCGCAATGACTTGTGATTTTCGTCGGTCTGTCAGAATCATAGAGTAATACTCTATGGTCAGAATACACATCAACGTTGCGTGAAAATAATAATATAGACGAGCGTCCATAGAGTTCCTTATTGTTTTAATAAAATCAATGGGATATTAGAATAGAAATTGGCAATATTATCGCATATATCGTACCGATTTCATTATCACAAGTGTTGATAACGTGATCCCCCTCACTCGGAGTCACGGATGTATAATATAATATTATCTATATACCTATAAAGTATAGACCATGCTCTGTGTTCGATAAGCGCTGAATTCGAAACACGTGTGTATACGATTATTTATTATCTGTTTTTGGTTGTCGACTTTCTGAGCGGAAACGAACGAATTGAACGCCTAGCTGTCGACATGGCTCCCAGAAGTTTAATGAAAAAGAAATTGGTATCCAAAAAAACGAAAACGACAAAGAAACCTGCGAAGATGGTTTCCAAACCAGTTGACATGGACGACGACGATAGCGATATTTCTGATGGCTCATTGGATGCCATTGAATTTGACAGTAAGTCTAAAGTAGTTTGATCCTTGTTATGATTATTACGGTTGTTTTTCGTTCAGGTGGTTCTGATCATGATGCCAGTCTAAGTGAGGACGATGATGGTAAAGTGTATGACAGTGATGATTTGGATGATGAGGTAGAAAAATTAAAAACTTCTGATCCGGAGTTTTACAAGTACTTAAAGGAATGTGATAAAAATTTGGCCAAAATGTCCCAATCAAATGGTAATGACGATGATAGTGGTAGTGATGAAGACATTGATGATGATGATTATGATGAAGATGATGTGGAAGGCATCAAATCTGAAAAGTTACATAAACCTCCTGTAAACTTAGAAGTGAGTTATATATTTTAGGCGTTAATTTTAGATTTTACCTTATTGTTCGCTATTTTAATATTCAATATCAGTCTAAACTTTCATTGTGTTACATATTTTAGATTGGTAGTGATGATAGTGATTTTGATGAAGGACAAGGTAATGACGGAGGAGATGTTACAGTTATTTCACTAACTATGATACAGGCTTGGAGAGAAAAACTTCAAAATTCGTAAGATAAATATATTTTTCTCCTTAATTGAGTCTTAATATAATTTATTATTCTAGGAAACAAAAATTAAAATACATTACTACAGCAACTAAAGCAATGACGGCAGCACTTCAACGAATAACTGTTGGAGAAATTAACAAACCTACACCGTATAAAGTAGAAGGAAGTTCAGGTAATAACACACCTTTCATTTAATTCAATTTAATTTTTCAAATTCATGTTGATATTTCAGTATTCAATGGAGTACTTCAAATGTGTATGTTTGATTTACACCCTGCTATTTTGAAATTTTTAAAACTTCCTCCGGGTTCGTCTTCAAAAGTCATGATTTCTAAATCGAAACAATGGAAAAAAGTGAAAATGACTATACGTTCTTACTTGACTGATCTAACCAAAGTAATTGCAATTTTTGGATTTTGATTTTAATCAGTAAAATGAAAGTTTTATGGAAAAATTTTTATAGTCAGATTGGCTATCTAAAATTAATTCAAAAATTAGCATAGTAATTACAATGTATTTATTAAATTTAAATTTATTTGCAGATGTTGAATAATGTGTCAAGTGAAGATATTACATGTGTGCTTTTAAAACATTTCCATCAAATGATACCATTTTTATCATGTCTTCCAACAATTGTGAAGCCAGTTTTAAAAAGATTAGTAGCATTATGGAGTTCCAATGATAGTGAAACTGTTAAAGTTGTAGCTTTCTTATGTATTTTAAAATTGGCCAACAGTGATCCATCAGTTTATCTTGAAATGGTTCTTAAGGTAAATCGAGGATATGTTGTATCTAGAAATATTTTATTATAATCTGCATTTTATTTAGGTTATGTATGTTGGGTATATTGCCAATAGTAAATTTATTACTCCAAATTATTTACCTGGAATCAACTTTATGAGACAATCATTGACAGAAATGTTTACCATTAGTGAACCTATATCTTATAACCATGCATTCTTATATATAAGACAGTTGGCAATTCATCTTCGATCAGCAGTAACTCTAAAGAAAAAAGTACATGAACTTTAATTATATTTTATGCAGCTTATATGTTTTGTTAAATTCAAATTTTTATTTTTTAGGAAAATATACAATCAGTTTACAATTGGCAGTACATATCGTCACTTAAGTTGTGGACTGATGTCTTATGTGCTACATTAAATAAAAAACAATTGCAAACTCTAACTTATCCTCTTGTTCAAGTATATTATTAAATAATATGTTTTATGTTGTATGTTTATTTATTTGTTAAAATTATAAATATTTTAGATTATTGTTGGATGTGCCAAACTTATACCAACTGTACAATATCTGCCTTTGAGATTTCACTGTGTTTCTATGTTAACTAAACTTAGCAGAGAAACTGGTAAATTTATACCTATTTTGCCACATATTCTAGAGGTATTTAGGAATACATTTTGTGAATTTTATTTAAAAATTATTAATTTGTAATTTATTATTTTTTAGGTTCTTGGTTTAGTAGATTTTCAAAAGAAGCATTCTAAAACTTCTATGAAACCAATGGATTTTACTTGTATATTGCGTTTATCTAAATCACAACTACAAGAAAATGTATTTAAAGATGCAGTAATTGAAAGCGTACATAGTGCTTTGATGGAATACTTAGTTGTTGAAGCACATACTATCAGTTTTCCTGATTTAGTGGTACCATTTACTATTAAAGTATGTTTTATTTATGCCCCAAAATGCATAAATTATTTAAAACCTATGTTATAATTATATTAATATATTTTAGATGAAAGATTTTCTTAAAAACTGTAAAAATATTAATTATACCCGAAAATTACGTACTCTATCAGATAAAGTAAAAGAAACATCTACAATCATAAGTGACAAACGAGGAAAAAGTGGTATTTTACTTTATGACTTAAAAGCTATTGAAGCGTGGGAAGCTAATATTAAGTTAGCAGGCACACCCATGTCTCAATATTATGACAGCTGGTTCAAATTGAACCAACAACAAGTTGCTAGAAAAATTACAAATAATATTTCTGTAAGTTAATTATTGTATGTATGTGAATTTTAAATTGTAACTTATCAATTGAAATTGAAATTTTGTTAGCTCGGAGAATTCAATATTCCTACCCTGAAAAAGCATAAGCCCAAGGAAAACAACGGTGGACCTGCTGAACTTTTCCCTTCAGATGATGAAGAATATGAGCCTAATTTTGGGTAAGAAATTAAGTTATTTATATTTCAAAATCTGCTACAGTTGAAGTATACTTGGATATTTAAGGTCATCGGAAGATGAAGATGTAGAAGGTGAAGATGATAACGATGATGATGATGATGAAGAAGTGGAAGACGAAGACGACAACTAACTAAAAACTGATGTGTTGAAAGCATCTAAATATATCTGTTTTTTAAAAAATAAACCACATATTGTATTTACTATTTATACTTTTTTTGAATAAATTATTTAGCATTATTGGTTTAATTATTCTAGTTTAGCTTAGGTTATTTTGTCCTTGCCTATTAATCATTAAAAATCAAAAGTTTTAATTACATGACTTGATAGTATAGTATTGTAATTAAGATAGAGAATTAAAAATACATAAATATTAATGTTATTTACAATACATGTTTATGAATTATTTTAACTTAACTTAAATATAATTACGTTTACTCTTTTTAGATTTATCAATTATTAAACTTAAACAAATCATTTTTTCATTGCATTAATTTATTATGGTTTTCTAAATAATGTTTGTCTCGGTTCTGTTTCTTATTTGATTTTTCAATAGTTTTATCAACACTTTATTTGTTTTACAAATATACATACTTAGCTCTCAAACAAATTAAAGAATTTACAAAACATTTGATAAATATTAATTATAAACATATTATAAGAAATATTTAATGTAAAAATTATTTTTTCATAAACTACCATGTTTAAATGTTAATTAAAAATGTTATATTTAAAAATTAATATCCCTAATAATAAAAATAACGTATTTATGAACCACTGTCAGGCATATTGAACTTATAATAAATAAAAAATAGAAAATAAATGAATAAAGTAATTATATTAATATTTAATGGTTAATACTCATAAATAATTAATACTCAGTTTAAGTTAAAATACATGGTAATAGTGATCATGTTTCCTTTACAATAAGTGTATTCTATAATAATAAATTTAATATCAGTACTATGCTACTACACTAACACATCAGTGTTTATTTCAAGGGGGGTAATACGAATAGATAGAATAAATTGGAAAACTGAACACCTCCCAGATATTTAATTTATATATCTATTATATGTATAAATAACAGGCCTTTTTTATGTTCCCATTTTGTCACGACACTATTTAACTTTTTTCCAATTATTTTTTCACAGAGTTGTTCCAAATGCCTACCTAAGTGTCACCACGTCACCTGATTTTCAAAATTCGACCCCTACCGGAGTTAAAAGGGGCAAAAATGAAAAAAAATAATAAGTTATACTGCACACGGGCGAAGCCGGGTTATTCAGCTATGGTTTAATAAACGCGAGTGTTCGAGTATGTTTTCGTCATACCGGGATAAACTGTTCACGGGTTATTCAGCTAGTTATATATAAATTACAAGTTTTCAATTTTTTTATTTATTAAGGATTTTGAAAAATGTTTATACCCCTCAGGAACATTGAATCTGAAATAAACACTGAATATTATGTCTTTATACATTTAGATATATATATATATATATATATCTTTAATCGTGGTCTCTATGGGACAGTTGTCCTGTTTTTGATGAGAGATTTTTGAAATTTTGAATTCAAATTTCGGGAGATCAGCTGCGCTAAGCTTAGAAACATAAATTTCTCTTTTGAGAAAAAATTATCTACCCTCTCTGCACCAGCAGAAATTATGGTAAATTTACGACACTGATGGCGTAAAAGTACATAAAATTATGCACGCGACTAAACCGCTAAGGTTTTGATAGTCCATAAATACGTCATATTAGGCAAGAGGGTCACACTGTTGTTCATTTTGATAACAATATTGTGTGGTTAGGTTTGTTAAGAAAAATGAATAATAAACATTGATAAATTTTCACTGATTGCAGTCTAAACTCTAAATACATAGTCTATAAAAAAAATATAGTGATGTTAAATTAATAAATTTATTGTTATTTATCATTGATTTTTGTCAACTGCATGTTTATAGCAATAATATTATTATAAATCGTATTTAGTAATTGCTATCGAGTTTTATTTTTTCAGTTCTTGTTCCGAACTCGTTCGTTTCATTGTACTATAAAAGTTGACTGTTTCAAAAGTCATGAAGCATTTGAAATTTATATCTAGGACTGTGCTGGTCCGCAATGACAATGTCGACGAAGCTTGCCGCATATTGAACCGGATCATGGGGTCTGAAGGCTTTTTGGATCAGTTCAGGCGAACGAGGTTCTACGAAAAGCCAACGCAAATGAGACGGAGAATCAATTATGAAAAGTGTAAAGCCATCTACGACGAAGACATGAAACGGAAAATTAGTTTTGTACTACGTAAAAATCGACCTGAACCGTTTCCCGGATGTTATTGATTGCGTCTGATGTAATAATATTATTATAATGTCTGTTGATATCACTTTTTTCTTTACTTGTACAGACTTTACACGTGTTGTTGCAAATGACTTGTACATTTAGAATTCAATACAGTTTTTAGATTTATTTTGAATATATTTGTTTTTGCATTTTTATTGATACTAACTGAAGTATCAGTTACAATTTAATGAATTTTGTAGTTATTATGAAGTAAACAAAGTATTAATTCATGAAATTTGATAATTTTAATGAAAATGTTTCATTAAAACAAGTAACTGTTTTTTGATTGTCAATCTATAACCTGCCCTTATGTTTTTATTGAAAACTATATTTGGTTCATTGATTAGTGATGATTACAGTGAATATCTACAATATAATCATTTTTGGTAATGTTAGTTACTGTAAGTAATAAATCAAGAGCCTTAGAAATCGTCCACAAACCGCTTTATAATTATTTTCTGTCTCTTGTGCAGCCATAAATGATGGTGGATATTTTTTGTAAGTATTTTATAATAAATTATAGGGTGGCATGCATGTGTTTAACACGGAATAACTGAATAAGTATACATATATTAATATATATATATACACGATCGATACAATCAGTGCCGTAACGTTTACTTATACTCTGGCGTCATGTCAGATTTTCCTTGGGCTTAAAATTAAAAAAATCCATCCATCTGTACTTCAACTATAGGAATATACCAGCGATTTAATTTCCGGGTAGTGTGAGTAAAGTACATTGATCTCGGTGTGATCTGAAATGTCGTGTACGAACTGGGTAGTATGCCTAATGCCTATACACATGCATCTGCATATTGTACTAAAGATATTACACTAAACCGTCCGTGTACCTGGCTGGCATTCATATGGATTCAACTCGATTAGGATTTTTTCGTTATTCAAAATATCTTGGGGGGGGGGGGGAGTCGCCGACTGCGATAAAATGCTAAAATGCGTGTAAGTAAATACGTTATAATATTATACACGGATGCACGATATGCCTACAATACGGGAGTAAAATATTACAATAAAGTGCTACTGTAAATTGTAATACCGTATGTCTGTATACGAGTATGTACCGCGATGTGCGCGTAGGCACTACTCAGTTGGGGCGTATAATATAAAGCGCAGACAGGAACCGCGATACTCGTTAACGCTAAATCGAAACGGAAAACGGGCCAGAGGGACGACTATATAATATGCCACACCGCCACGCAGTAATAATAATATATACATGGGGACAGATAGACAGAGAGAGAGAGAGAAGTAGGCACAGATATAACACATAAACGTACTTGTATGTACAAGTATTATATATACTTGTATATATATATATATATATATATATACTTGTATATATATATATATATATAGTATTTATTTATGACGTGTATATATATATATATATGGATAATGTACCTACATTTGCGGTTGAATGCGCCAGCGGGGTGTAAATGAAAAGCGAAATTAGCCAGACAAACGAGCTTTGATTGGCGGGGCGGATTGTGCGGCGTGTATATACTGTACGCGTTACACAGAGCAGTGCGTGTTATTATTATTATGTATACAAATGCGAATTACTATATACGTACGTACGCGAATCGCTTCGAACGAGCCCTCCCTCGTCCATCCGTCCACCATATTACACGTTATATATTATAATAATAATTTATACTATGCGCGGCGGATTGCCGTGGCGCACGCGCGCCG
Organism: Drepanosiphum platanoidis; assembly: GCA_948098885.1. Classification (NCBI taxonomy): domain Eukaryota; kingdom Metazoa; phylum Arthropoda; class Insecta; order Hemiptera; family Aphididae; genus Drepanosiphum; species Drepanosiphum platanoidis. The sequence goes on along the minus strand of OX402532.1, from coordinate 18,475,638 downwards.
TCGCGCCAATTTCCTTCTACTTTCCCGCACGCGCGCACCTCTTACCGCGGGTGCACCACATCTTTTTCCGATGCGAAATTCGTATTATTATATTTCATGTACACGCCGCGGACCCGTCGTTTGTCTGTATTGTTTATACATTACATTATTCGCCTTTGTCGTTCTCACTATATCCGCTTTCTCTCTCTCTCTCTCGTCCTCTCTAAATCACTTCCCCGCCCCCCTGCGTAGTAATCGAGGCGACATTAAGCCGCACTTTCACCCACTAGCGTTCATTCACGTCCAACATCCTCCACCGTTAACCATTAAATATCAACTATCTAACCACAACTCGCCGTGTACGTATAGGTACCACATAGTTATATCAAGTATTTACGTTTTTTATTTAAATTCTATCGACATATTGATTAGGTGGGTATTAATAGTACCTATATAATATTGTACAGTATTACAATTTACAGGTAAGTCGTAAAATATACAGGTGTCTCGCGAGGCGTTACTCTTTCTAATCAATGGAACAGTGGGAGTATAATGAAAACTATCACCCATCCCATTTTCAGAAAAAGATGGATTGTCACGAACAACATGTTGTACATGTAATTGTACATGTAGGAGGTACCTACCGGTTTAAAATACAGGGAGTCTCGCGACAATTTACTTCCTAATCTAATGAGGTGGATTAATGGAATAATGTTTATTCCTAAAGCTTTGAAATAGTAGGTAAATCTTCGTAGGAGATTATATAATTACATACTGAAAACACTATTAATTATAATAATAATTTATTGATGAAAACTATGATTAGTGATTAGAGATTTCCTAACCCAATCCTCAAGGGATTTTGGAAATTATGAATTTTATTTTTATTTCCAAAGATTCATGTTAGTCTGTTAACCTGGAAGAGGAACTATTTGTTTTGTACCCACTTTATTCATCAACCAATGAACCAAAACTATTCAAACATTTTTCTATTGTTATAGGTAATACATTTTTTTTTGTTCAATAAATAATATACTGTTCAACAAAAAAACTTGAAATTTTCACGGGCAATGCTGTTGGTACAGCTATCATTTACAAAAATTCTTTATGAACAAAACAACGTTTGTCAGATCAGGTCGTATATTATACATTATACGTACTTAATACTTTTTTACGACACTATATTATTTCATTCTTATTTTTGGATCTAAAAAATCCTTAGAATACTAATATCATTGTTTATATATTTATATACATTTTATTGTCACACGATTTATCCATTGTTTTGTTAAGATTTTAAAACCTGCATGTTTTTAAAAATCGTTTGGTGAATATTGGACAAATTCGACTCTAGCTTTTTTCATTCATCAATAATATATTTATATATGGTTGCCTAATTATTTTTTATTAATTTTGTACTTGTAATTTAATTTTTTTAGATTTATTTCCAACAAAGTTTAAATAAACTCTTCAATTCGCTGATTTTTAAGTTCGGAATAAATGAGGACTTTATAGTTTAAGGCGCGCTCGATTACTATGTAAATTGAATACTCACTCTGCATGATATTTGTGATTGCCACGACTTATGAAAATGGGGCATTTTAGCATGAACAATAAAGGCTGTATAAATTATTCAGATTTCAACACCATGTATCTAAGTGTATACGAAATGCCCGCTGTTCAATTTAATGAACAATTTGCATTTTTATAAACCACCATAGTATAGTCAAACAGAATATTATAAGGTGTTTGAAAATTAACCAAGCGGCAAAAAAAACTTAATAGTTAAACAATCAAGTGACAACTTTCTCAAGTCATTATGTTTTTAATATTAATAATTTATAAGTACACATTGTGTTTGTTATATATTTACCACGTTAAAATGTGTCGGAACAACATCATGTTAATAATGATTGATGGTTATTTATTTTATTATGTATCAATGAAACAATTCAAGCTTATTAATTATATTTTCATAAAATTAGGTATAGACTTCATATTTATGAATGTAGTACGATTCTCCTAAATAATCTTTTTTACTATTATCGGATTCTATCTGGTAACTGCAGATAAATATAATATTTCAAGTAGTGACAACAAATTATAATATGTACTTTAAAATCTTTTTTTAAACAATACTCTATTTTTGTGCTACGCTTAGAATTGCATGCTACTCATTTATGAGTGATGTCGATACTAGTGGTAGGTAATTTTTTTTATAATCAAGGTGTTATCATTCTCACGGGCTCGCAGCTTTAAAAAATATTTATAACACAATTCTTCATTATTTTAAAACAGTACAACAAAATAAAATTTTTCAAAATTTTAAATATTACATTTATTAAAAAATTTGATTTCATCCAAAAAATGGCCAATTATTATACTTTCAAGAAAACTATTCGTTCAAAATGAAATTAATAAATTCGGTATAAATCGATGACATCATTCCAGTTTGTAAAACATTTAAGTAAAAAATAGTGCAGCCTATCCATTTTGAAGTTTTAAAATTTTCTCCAAGCGGATTATTGTTATCGATTTCATTGGGTTGTTATACTTTATGCACCTGAAATGTCTGATAAGTTATGAAGTTTACACATTTTTACTATAAATGAATATGAATATCTCTGCGAAAGAATTCCTAATGGGGTACGTTACTGGAACAATGTATTCAAATATTTTTCTTATGATTTTTATATTATAGTTAGCATATATTTAGACTTTAAATACATATTTTATTATTCAAAAATTAAGTAAATTCTATTTTTGAGTTTTCGACGCGTGTATATACATATTTTGAAGTGTATTAAGTTCCGAGTCCTGGCAATAACGATAAGTAGTTAATTAAATTGTTTATTACTCTATTAATTAATATTACTATGTTGTACTTATTTTTTTTTATTAATAAGTGATTATTGATAGGTAACAATTATATATCCTCACTCGTATACATCATCTACAGGCATCCCTTTACTTCAATTAATTAGTTTTGATATTTACAAGTGTAATATAATAAACATATTGAAAAGTATGTTGATAAAAGGTAATTATTTTTATTTATAATTAATTTTCTATTCATACTTTTATAATAATAAATCAATATAGTGTTTTAAATATACGCTCGAGTAAATTTAGTTCATTTCACATTTGTGTCAATTAAAAGTATGAAATACGAGTATATATATCTATTGCATAAGTATTCATTTATACGTTTTTATTTTATTTTTTTTAAAAATTCACAGTTAAACTTGGCAATTAGATATTTTAATAGCGAAAAAATACTAAAACTTAATTTGAAAATAATTTAAGCAAATTTGTTAATAATTTCATTATACAATTATTTATAGAATTCGGAGTCTAGAAAACAAGACGAAAAAAGAAGAATGGTGGTTATTATATAGTATCATAGACACTAAGTATAATATGTATTATTAAGTGTTTAGCTGGAGATTTTAACCAAATAAAACAAATTAAGTTAAAATATTACTAAACAACATTCTTGATTTGTAAACATATTATTTATTATTTTCTAACATAAGTACTTACTATTAAATTACAAATATAATTAATAGCACTTATACTATATAATATGAAGATAATTCAATTCAATATTGTTCTTGTATGTTTTCGTTTATCACACATTCAACAAATGCGTAGGTAATAAAATTAATTAAACATATTCTGATCGATTTAATAAAAAAATTTGAATTTTTTGTGAAGACTACTCGAGATGGATTTTCCAAAAAAATTTAATTTTTTTCATCCGTATAAAAATAGAGTTGTCAATTTTTCAATTTTTCAACATTCACGGAGATAAAATAAGAAATTCGAGAAAGTCGATCAGAAATGAACTTCATGACGAATTTAAAACTGTTTTAAAAATCCTTAATTTAATCCACCATTAAATCGATCCGTGCATACTGCATTTAGTTAATGATACGTTAAAATTACTATGTTGCGCGTGTGATAAACAGACACTGCCAATAACGGTATTCAAAAATTAAGTATACGAGTATGTCAATGATTGGCCGATTGGTTAAATATAGTAGAATTAAAATCTATTGACCGTAAATATGCTAATTAAAGTGTAACGAGGCATACTGATAACTGACCTTATATTATATTATAGCAGCAGCCAGCAGGGGTCGCCAACCTTTTAAAACAATCGAGCTATATTCGAAACTTTAAATCTCTGATGATGTTGACATCTAGGAGAATTTTCGTATATCAGTTAATCACTTGGTACTTATATCATTTTTCAATAGGCCCAATGAAAAAAAAAAATTACAATTAATGTTATTAATTATTAATTCCATTTATAAATAATTTACCTCAAGCGATGAAATTTCAATAAAAATAAACTTTTATAGCTTCGGCGCCCCTTAAAGGGACTCAGAATATGGCGCTCCGGGGCGATTGTCCCCCTTCGCCTCCTCCCCTACATACGCCAATGTGTATAGGCTAGTAATTAATTATGAACATCAACAGTAAATTAGTTTTGTATAGTACATACTTGTTTAAAAACACATAAAAATTATATAGGTATAATTCTACACAATATCAAATATTATAATGGTAGGAAACATCGGCGCGGTACTTAGTGCAAAATAACCCTGTAATGATACCGATTCACATAATATTTTATCTCTCAGTATAAATAATTTAAATTATCCATATACAATTAAGTGGTTATTCGAGCTCACTGGTTACACAGTGGGAGATATATAAAAGGTATACCAAGTGGCGACGGCGGCGGCCACGGTCATTCATCGGCAACAGTATAACATAATTTGGCTACTATTATATTCGGCGGTGCGCACGTGGCTTTGTGGCGGCTGTGGTGGTTTTTGCTCCTCGGTTAATATTTATATGTATATATGCACGCGTGCGCATGTGTACTGAATACGCCGAAATTAATCAAGTGCATAAAGTGTCCTGGGCGGGATGATGATATCATGTATAGTTGCTGTCCCTGTTGAATAGGCTTATTTGTGCGCGCACAATAACACTCTTAATAGCCGCTCGCCCACTGACCGTATGCACGAATATTGCGTGTAATATATAGTGTATATATATATATTTTTTTTTATACACACATAGTTCCGCCTACTCTCCTCGGAGGCTAGTATATGTTTGTACAAGTGCATCCTTATATTTATATAATATAGTATTGTTTGTGGGAGTGTGTTCACAATGTAGATATCATTACTATTTTTAAGCTGACTTTTTTGGGAGGTGGTCTGGAACTTGGCCTTTTTTCACGGTAGTTTTTAATTTTTTGCTGGGATTATTATTTCAATATATGAAAAACAAAAAATAAAAGTAAAATAAGTAAGATACTTATTATGATACCTACTTCAATATTTGTATTGTTTTATTTCTGATGATTTTAGTTACATATATAATTTTTTAATGGTGGAGCTGAACATTGTTTCATAAAGAAAAATAAACATTTTAATCATCATAAAAAATAAAGTCGCTTGAAAAATTTTAAGATTAATTAAGAAATCAGTTAAAACAGCCACCTAATATGGTTAATTTTTCATTAATGGAATGTTAAAATGTGAAATATTATGATACTTAAGAATTACAATTATTTTTTTTTACAAAGTTACAATAGCTACCGGCGAAAGAATGAAGTGTATAACAAGTTTATAAAGCTTGTTTAAAATATTTCGATATCTGAATAACTTAGTGTAATACTTTTGAAATATTTTTACGAGTTATAATCGTAATACTTATCTAAGTATACAGGATATATATTTTTCTAGTTTATTGAAATATTCCAAAGTTTTCTACAGTGTTCAATTCGATTTTGTACTCTATTGAATAAATTATGTAATTTATTTAATTTTAACTATACATTAATGGACAATGATAAGTAAATATTTTTAAATTATCTTGATTTAATTATAAATGTTATAACTGGAGTGAACAGCATTCGTTTTACATAGTTGTAAATTTGTATTCTTTAAAATGACTACATATTTTTGTTCATATCAAAAACATACGATTTTTGGTCGAGAGAACGATTGAGTATTTGGAATTTCTAAAACGGACACAATATTTATTGAAAAATCAACATAATAATATTAAGTATTGCATTTTATATAATTTTTGAAAAAATAAACAAATTGAAATGTTCACCAACATAAATGAATAAATTTGTTTTTTTTTTCATAATATCTTTAAAACTTCAAGTTTAAATAAAGATATTAATATCAATATTATAGTGTGTCAAAATATCATCAAGCAACAAACAATATCAGGGATATACGTATATTATATATAAAATAACGTGGTTTTTTGTTTTAAAATAAATCGTTAAAATTTAAAACCGTACGGTATTATAATCGGTCCGTGGTCGATAGACTGGGAAGGGAACAGTGATGTCATCACGTATTAACGTTTTTCGACGGTATACGATATATATATATCACACGTTCACAAACGGAATACTTGAAAAAAGAAGAAAAGAAAAGCGCGACATCACAACAATAATTAATCTGCCATAAAATAACTAGGACCTGTGCGGCTCTATTACTGTTGGTTCGCCGCGGGTAAAAACCCTTCAGAGAGGAAAGCACGTGGCCGAATAATGTATCGCGTCATAAAGCGAACCGCCATCGTCGAAATGTATGAAAGGTAGGTGGTACATACATGTATAATATCAACGGCGAGCTCATCATACGGCAGTGGTTTTTTACGACTAACGGCGCGGCGTCAGTGGCGATAATAACCGCACGTGGTATGTTTAGGTAGGTACACCTACTATTATATTATATGTGATGCCCGACGAATAAGCGGCAGCGATTCGCACAGCACACACACACTCCGCACAAAGCGGCCTGAAGTGGTCATTATTTTATTTGCTCGTTCCAAAACGGAATCCCTGTGGCGGCGAGTGGCGCGTATATACACCGTTGCCCCTCGGCATCGCCGCGTTTTATATAATACATATATACGTACAGAGACGCGTACGTATATATATATATATATATACACATGTACATATACATATTATAATAATTACGTGATACAACAATAATAAAGACAAACCCCCAACGGAGACGTTTCTGTTCTCTCCCTCCCCCCGTGGTCAGCATCCACTTGTCGACGAGAAAACTCACCCCTCAATGATATATATTATACACGTTTCCACGCGCGAGTTTTTTTTTTTTTACCCCCGTTGTGTTGCTTAACTTTTCACTGATGCTGGTTTCGGAAATGAAAAGTCAAGTGACTCGTATATACATTATAAATGTGCACATTGCACTCATAGATGGTCGGTAATGTATTCAAGACAGTGTCACCATTAAAATTATTACACGTTATATTATATAATAATAATAATAATAATAATAATAATATTTGTAGTATGTACATTGACAAGAGAATATAATACAACGCGGGTAATGTGTAATTTCAAATAGAACGATAAAAGGACAACGTGTAACGTAACGATATTTTTAGGAGTAAATTTAATGAAAATTTGAATATCGAAATTTACAATAATAGATACTTATTGTTGCAATACGTTTTTTTTGAATGTGACTATACATTATTTGTTCACCACCATAACACAATTGTATTAATAATAAGCACCATACTTGTAATGATATTATAATATATTAATATAATATAACGTATTTAACGTTTTAATTTTGTTTTTGTTTTTCAATTTACACCAGAAAAAATGATTTACTATGAAATTATTTTATGTGAATATGTGACATATAATACTAACGAATTAATGTGCAAAGATAATGAATACGAATTAATAGTAAATATGACTGGAAACTATGTTTAAAACAAAAAATAACAGAATAGTCATATCTAATGAATGGTCAACAAACAACCTGGTATATCAATAATAGGTACTTAACTTACGTTATACGTCCCGCTTTCGAGCTAAGTGACCCGCTGTCCCCAGAGAACGCAAAACTGTCCCCCTTTGAAAAAAATTGGATATTTCTAAATTTATTTGCTCATCTGAGAAGTATAGAAAAACAGCCGAATAATTTGTTTTATTATATTTCACTAGCTGACCCGTTTATTTAAAGGCGTCCCGCTCCGGGAAAAAAAAATTATGGTCACGTTAATAATACATATTGATAGTTTAATATATTTTTAAAAAAATACTTTGACTTTGACACTGATATTAATTACTAATATTTTAGAATAAAAAAAAATATAAATATATATAGTTTCTAAATTATACAAATAAATATTATTTTAAAATAAGGAATACGTTTGTTTGATTTCTTTAATGCTTTTATTATTTTTTTCATGCTTTTGAAAAATAATTTTATGTTGAAATATCTACTATATGAAGTATCTACTATAGATATATGATACTGCAGATAAGTACAATATAATAATAAGATTTCTTCGAAATGTAAAAACAACTTTTTCATTTATTTCTAATACAATGTTCAGATTATAGTCTTTAATAATTGGCTCATTAAATCAGTTACAGTGTGATGTATACTATACAGTACACACAATAATGTTAAATTTTGATTTTTGAAAGATTGGATTATATTTTAAAATGTTTATAATGATGAGATCAGTTCTATTTAAATTCACTATAATATATTTTCAAAATTTATTTAGGCATGTCAATTAAAATTTGACAGGTGTATATTTTATTTAATATTGTGAAGTTTAAGTAGATTTTTAAATAAATTCATATTTCATAATTATGGTATTATGACGTTCTAGACCACGTTCAAACTCCACGTTGGTACATTTATAAAATACTAAGTATTTTAATTCCAACTTCCAATTAAATTTTGTTTAAACATTATTCTCGCAACCATAAATATAAAGTAAGTATGAATACTGTCTCATTTATACCTATATACCTTAACATTAATAAAAATTATTTAAAATTTAATAAACTGATATTTTGTAGAGTGAATGATAAAAGCACCGAGACTTCTCAAGCGTATAAAGCACTTGGCAAAAGAATTGCGCGTTTGCTGAATGATCTTTGGATTGAGTGAATGACGCCGTAAAAAATAACGAGCATCAAAATAATATTTCACCGGATGAATCGCATTATATAATAGCACCGATTTCATAAAAAAACGAAAACATAAAAAAAAATAAATAAAAACTCTGTGGTAAATCTTGACTCTCCGGATACTTTATTTTATTTATATTCCCCTTTTCATTTATTTTTACCTCTCTTTCTCTTTCCTTTCATTTTTTTTTCATGTTAACTCTGACCTATAATTTATTTGCCCATACAAGTTATAGCATTTTGCCAGATGATCAAATATAACGAGCTGTCTACTTTGTGTTCAATTTTGTTAATTAAATTTCAATTAATATCAGATTTTCTCTGTGATTTACTATCAAAGATAATAAAAATGTATTTCAAATGTAAATTGCGAATTATTCAGTATAAATATGTAACTACATATGATTGTATACTGTACAGTGTACATAATAAAATGAATAAAAATAATAAAAATATGTGTTAAAAAGTAAACATGTTCCCAACATCTCTTGACATTAAAAAGATGAATAAAAATATTTATCATTTATCAAAATAACATAGCAATAAAACGATTATAAAACCATACAGTGTTAATTTATAGATTTGTAATGTCCATCCCCATATTATTATATAATCTTGTTAAACTTATTTTTATCTATAAATTGAAAAGCTGTATTTATTCAGTTAAAATATTATTCCTTATGATTTTTCACATCTGCTACTTGACTGCCTAATCAGTAATCAGCAATATACTGATACAATTAAACTAATAAATCTATATTCACCCCATTATATATATATATATAATATTCTTAAAATACTGATACCCTACATTTATTCAAAACTATACCGATAAAAACCACAAAAATTGTATATTTTAAAGTGAGGCCTCATAATCAAAGGTAACATGATCACACGGTCATTGTATTTTTTGTAAGACAATGATCATAATTCATAAATGAAATGAATATGAATCTAATTAATTTTTAAAGAAATCTAAATATAAGTGAAAAATGTATCTGTTGTATTATTTATTTTAAAATGTAGTTACCTATTAATTATTATTGTATGTAATGGGAAAAATTTTAATTTTTTTTAATTCCTAAGCAATAATTTTACATTTTGTATATACATAAAAAACAAAATATATAAATCCATTAAATAAAATGCTAAAATACTTTCATAATTAAATTATAGGTAAGGCTCCGAAACAGTTAAGAAAAAAGCCGAAGGAGAAGAAGAAAAAATTACAAGTAAGAAAAATATGATATGTAAAGATTTAAAAGTATAATAGCAATAACTATTTACTACTATATTGTAAATAAATAATAATATATACATAATAGATGTAGATAGTTAGCAAGCTAGGAATATCTTATTGATAGTAATAACGAATAAAAAAAAATAATGGTTTCATATGATTGAAAACAATAATATGAATTAATGTAAAAATGTAAAAAAATAATTCCAATGAAAGCAGATAAACCAGTTATTAATGCAATGTCGTATTTTTGGCAATTTCTCGGGAGTTCACAAGAACAATAAATTTGTTACAAAGAGAAAAAATAGTAAAATATGCATACCTATAATGTAATATACGTATAATGTACAAACGTATCCGTATAATGAATATAATAAGAAAAATTAATTACAATTTTTAATATGAAAAATAATAGAAATTCAAGATATTGAAAGGTATATGCCTATTTAAAAAAATGATAAAACACGTTTTTATATACTATACTGTAAAAAAAATTCTAGAGAGAGCGATGTCACCCTCGTCGCCTTCCTTAAACATGCCACTGAGTAACGGCGTGTTTTTTATTGACACGTAATTATAGAGGATCAGTATGTTGGTACTTATATTTATTAAATTAGCGATTTTTCCATAATATTTAACAACACTTACAATTTTCTGAATTACCCCACTTGACCTTATGTACACAAGTAAATCAGTAGTATATTGGTGAAATGTTTCTTGAGTATACGCAGTTGTCGTTGAGGCCGTTGAGGGGTACTTACGTTTGAAGGCCCCTGCCCTTTGATAGTTTTAAGGATACCTACAATTTTCCCCCTGTCTATCCTTTTTACTTTTACATAAACTATATATTTATATATGGAAAATGTGTGGTTTGTGAATATACTCGTACTATTAATCTTTGTATTTTAATGATAAAAACGACGCATAAAATATTATTAAGTGAACAATTATTTAATTAATAAAAACGACTATACATTATAAATTATAATATTATAAATGTGAAGAGTAGCCTGCAGTGACACGCGCTCCAATATAGCTATGGGTAGATAAGTGGTAAGTATGTTGGTAATGGTAGAATATATTTTAGAAAATCCTGCATGATGAATGTAAGTTTTAATTCGAATAATGTTTACATCATAAAAATTGATACATCGTTCGAACAAATTTAATATGATATATACAATTTACTGAAAATAAAAATTGAACCTTAGTAATTTTAACTGCTAAAAATTTCTTATTTGTCCTGAAGAAAATCATAAACAGTTGTAACAGTATGTGAAGTATATTCTTTAAATAAATTGCATAGACACGTAATACCATCGAAAGTTAATAAACATAATTGGTTTACCGCCAACATATTCAGAAAATGGAGAAGAAATAGGTATAAAAAGTATCCTTACAAGAGATTCATTTCTATGTATAGAGCTATATGCGTAACTTGAACATTTTTTTTTTCGGGGGAGGGGATCAAACTTTGTTTCATACATAAATATGATATAAATCCTATCAATTTAAAACAATTTAATCAGTGGTGGCTTTGAGGGTAAGGTAAGAGCTAAAGGTGGTGTTTCACCAGAGTTTATTGAGTTAATAAGTACTTATAGTTAATATTGATTCTTAACTCTATTTATTTATTTATAATTCTTAACTCATCGATAGCATACATTTTTGATAATTTTTTACCTATTTATATTTATTTTTTTCCATAATTCGACTTTTAATAGTGTATTACTGAATAAAACGATTTGACATCTAAGAAACAATAATATAGTAAAATCTGTTTTTTTTTTTGAAATTAATCGATTAATTTATTTTGTTTTAAGAACATTAAATGTATCTAAAATCTAAATTATATTGTCATAGTGAATCCAGTTGTGCTGGAGCCAAGGTTGTGTTTTTGCAAACATTGCTTTGACGTTAAGAATTCAGAGATAGAAACAAATTACCTCTCGAAGGAGGTAAACTTATTTTTGAAACAGCGTATGATAATTATTTTGGTTTACAGTCACTGCAGGGAACAGATATTAATTACGTCGAAAATTATTTGATGATGTGTAATATCAACTACAATTAGTTGCCTCGCTCAAAAAATCAAGCTAGAATCGCGACTGAATACAATATACTATAATAATAGTCTGATATAATTACATTTTAGTAGATTAAATAATCAAGTTTTTTTATTATTACAAAATAATCAACAGGAAATATGCATTTAATCGAATTTTTTGTATAATTAATGTTTTATACATAACTTATAACTGTAGAGAATCGATTTAAATGCAAATTTAAATTTCTAAATAGGAATTCTAAAGTAATACTTTTCAAGTACCAAATTCGTTTCATATTAGTTATCATAGAAGTAAAGAAAAAATTTTTTTTTTTTTTTTAAAGCTTTGTTTTGTTGTTTAGACTGTTTAGAGCATACGTTCTTACTTTAAAAATATATATTAACATATCTATCTGTCGATCAGTTAAAATGTTCAGATATAATTTACGTTTTAGTAACTGTATAATGATATAAAATGTTAATAACACAGTATTATTTAATACATCAAATAACTTATCAAAACTATTAAATATATAAAAAATATAAACAAAAATAGCCTCTTTACGGCATCTGTGTATTTATATATATATATATACGACTTAATAATTGTTACGGTTTTATACTACAGTCTACGATAAATAATGCATATATAATGTACCTAAATCCCACACGCTTGCATCTATTTACGCGCACTCGTATACGCCGGACTCCAGAGGATCAAGTGGTTCTGCAATAATATAATAGTAGGTATGAAAAATATAATATACGAGCGGCAAGCGTTTTTGTTGCGAAACGAAGACGAAACGGATAAAGGGCCAACGAATGAAAACACGTGTTGTGCATATATAATATAAATTGCACATGTATTATGTGTACAATATAAATTAAAATAATATCATATAAATAGTGTATACCAATATACGTATATATACATACAATTTCATTGTATTGTACACACACCTACTTACAGCCCTGCGCGTCATTATACGTATTTATATCCGATTACATGCGGCGGCGCGTATGTGCGTCGTTTTTAACAGGGACGGCTGTCCGGTGGAGGGCCAGGCTCTAGAAATCGCGGACCGGCCAACCGCAGGCGCGCATAAACGACTGACTCCCGCGCACACCCTTTGCGCGCACCGCAGTAGGCGGAGGACGGGCGAAAATCTCCCCGTCTCGCGAGAGATTCGCACGACATAAATATACACACACACATACACCGTATAATAATTGTATGTATACATATATAATATATAAACGGGAGCGGAAAAGTACTCGTATAGTCGGCGGCAGTGGCGAAAAATGCCGGTTTGGGTATAACGCGCCGTGCGTATATATAAGTACACAAAACACGATAATATATATAATATATACGTATATATATAAATATAAGTACACCGCCGAGTGCGCGCGCGGTGTGTCGCCCGCTCGCGTCCACTGTATAGGCTCCTCCTGACGCGCGTCCTTAATCCTTACACACCGCCGCAAGCGCATTTAATCGCGCCCGCGTCCGCCCGCCCGCACCGAAAGCTTTTCGTCAAACTGTACACATATTTCCAAGGACGCAGTCGACGTGCGCCGACAGCCGTTCGCGTACTCGAAACACATAGCACGCCATGAACTGCAGTTTTCTCGCGAATCTATCATAATACGTATCATATACACTTGCATCCCTCCCGTACACGTACACCGAGTTATATACACGGATAGACTAATAATCGTCTAAAAAAACGGCCTACATCACTCGCGGATTTGGATATAAATAGCGCGTAAACCACGGCACAACACGTAACCATGGAGTGTCCAAAACCATCGTTTCTCATCAGAGACTTGATCGGCGACGTTTTACAAACCTCGAAATCTTCCGGTAAGCTACTTTTACTATATATTATATGCATAATGTATTACATTGATCCCAGGGGCCTAGGAAAATATTATTAATGGAAGGGGTGGTTTCGACATTAAATTATTGGTATAACGCTGACGCGAAAGAAAAAAAAAACAAATACAAGAATAGGAATACTTTTAATGTTATTCTAATGTCCTTTTTGTTATTAGTAGTACCTACCTACCTAGTACCAATATAAACATTTTTCTTATTATTATCATTTATTTACTATTTGGGAATTTCGAATGAGAGGTTCGAATCCCCAAACCCCCCTTACCTACGCCCCTGATCGATCCTAATAATTATACAAGTAATTGAGTTATGGGTGTGTTGATATTTTAATAGTTTACGGTTTTTCGACTTCCTAAACAATAATTATTGTTGGCAAAAAGTAGTGTTTTAAACGTTACATTTTATTGTATTTTGTTGCCGAGTGTTTTATACAACAAAATTATATTATTTTACGACAGAGGCGTATTTTTATTATTTTAACGCACTAAAAAAAACAATTTCCCGCTCCATAAGCCATTGCACAGTTCTTATATTAAATTAGTTTAAATGCTTGTACACAATTTTTTACTCTAAATTTATATTTATATTAAATTTTATAATTTAATAGCAAAATGTTAATCTAACTTTACTGCATTTTATACGCTAAAAATATTGTTTATAGCTTGAAATATTTGTCATCTACTATTTTTTTAAATTCTGATTTCCTAAACATATAGGCATACTATTTGTTAATAATTAAAAAAATATTTTTAATATTAGCATTAGTTTAACATAGTTGAATTAAATAATTGAAAAATTATAATTTAAAGAAAAAACAAATTACAAAGAGTTAAAGTAAAATAAATAATGTTCGTTTACCTTTTCTTATGTTTATTAATATTAGTTAAGGTTCTGAAATTGGTTAACCCTTGTTGAAAATTAATATTTAATAATATTCAATTATGTTAAATCATTTAATACTGTACGAGTATATCATTGCCCAGTATATCTTACTTTTAAATGCAAAATAAGTGTTTAATAATTTATTAATATGTAAGAGTGTACTTGAGACTTTACGATGGAATATTATAATCTGAACATTTTATCGATTTTTTGACATTAAAATAAAATAAAAAGCTTGCACTTATCTTCATTACATAAACTTATTCTATAAAGAATAAAATAGTGTTAAATATAAACAGTATGATGTATTCTTGTTTAGTGGAGTTAAGTGGTATTTGAAATCAAAGAGGCGGGACCCCGTAGACATCACAGTAATGCTAATAAGAAAATGTTTAATAAATATTTTTAGAAACCGAGGTGGTTTCAATTTTAAGATTTAAATAAAAAAACTAATTAAAATTGTTCGATAAACCTTTGAACGATCGATAAAGGTACGTCATACTGTTCATGCTTATTAGAAGAAATACGTTGGATATAGGATTTGGTTATTTGATGAAATATGAGTTGCGAGTGATACTAGTAATTGAAAAAAAAACAACAAATCACTTTATTTTAAAACGAATTTTTAATAATATTGTGTATATACATTTTAAGGGTTCATAAAAAAAAATTTCAAGATAATTAAAATATTTATAGTATAGTTAATTCTACTTAAATTTTGGTAAAAATCCACTCTTATAACACAAAATCATTTATTTTATACTAAATGAAAAAAAATTCTCATAAGGTTATTCGAATATATTTATAAAGTTGCTACAAGTGCAGACGTGCATTTAGAATTTTTATCAGGAGAAGATTATTTAAGAGAAAATTATTCGTAGCAAGTATAAAAAGCTTATGAAAGTTCTTTGTTTTATTTAATATGTAAACTTTGAAGTTTAAAAAAAAATGGCTGACAATTCACAATTATAAAATAGTATATACGTTACCAAACGACTTTAGAACTTTGCTTTTTTTTAATTGGGCTCTAAATAAAACGCTTACAATACGGTCGTTAGCTTAAAATTGTCTGGTGGTCGTGTTAGAGAAAGTCTGATATACACCGTACTCCCTAGTGTAAGTATATGAGTGGTTTTGGCGAATCGGACGTGCTCAAGAGGGTCGCCACATGCGACGGACCATTGAATTATCACGACAGTAATTGCGTCCTTTTATCTGCACATACCTCATGCTGGGCAGTATGAAAAGACTTAAAACAACTACCCTCCGCGTTTTATTTAGTCATGTTTTTCCCATTGATAATAATTCGAAATACGCGTTTTGTTAACTAGGATAAGGGTATACTAAATATTCGCAATTATACGTAAATAGAAGTTTACCCCAAAAATCATGACAAATGCGATAATAGACTTAAACTACGGGCACTATACTACCATAGAGCACATTGTTATAGTAATTGCCAATGTTTTCGCTATACCTACTTCATTACAAACGTATACAGATAGATATACTATATTTATACCATATAGTATAAAACTTATATGCTGAAATGAAATCGCGTTTAATCTTCAGAAAAGCAAAATTGGCGTTATTTTTGTAACTGAGAAAAAAACTAAAAACACTCGTATAAAGTAGAAATGAATTGATTTTTCGTACAAACGTGTATGGACAAAAATTAAATCTCGTTGACTCGTTTGAACTTTATTTTTGATATCTATAATTATAGGAGTGTGCGTACTGCGTACCTAAATTACAGCTAAATGCTCCGGTGTGTACCCGGCTTAATAAAGTGACGACTCGGCGACGAACGCGACGCGCGTAATGGATTTTATCCGTTCTCGGTATTAATATTACTCGGCGCCGAAATGAAACTCATTTCCAAAAATCGCATTGACGACAACGCGCAATTTATCAGTTCCAACGCGCGTTGTATAACAGCGGTTTAATATAACAATACATAATAATAATAACTTTTGCATAACGCGTCGGTGGGTCGTACTTATTACATCGATATAATATTATCACTAACCTCGGGCCGTCGTCGAATCCAATGACGACCGTTTTCATACGGCGGGTCCGAAACATTTCACAACGTATTTTGTGCTGGTACACTCGAATAAAAACACCACGGAACGATTATTCACTACTCGCGCGAACCACGATATTACCATAATTCGATTGTTTTTGGCGGACGGTAAAATTCACAAGCTGTTTTGGCGAACGGCGGCGCACCGCGAACGCGACCGAGACGGAAAATACGATAAACATCGATGGTACGGTAGTATTTTAGCGACGAAATAATTTGGTTGCGCCCACGCGACCGCCGTGAGACGTGCGATTATTCGTCGATAAATACTATTACCATCGCCGCGAAAGGAAATTGTTGAAACCGTGACGCGAGATTCGATGGCGGTCGGCATGAAATTCTCTTACACGGACCCGTTCGGACAAACTCCATACATACGCGCAAATCGACGAAGACTGAAACAAAGGGAAGAAAATCCCAGCCTCCCCGCGTCGGCCTACACGAACAGCCAATGACAAGTTACGAGAATTCATGGAAAGCCATTTTTTTGTAACGGTCGTTTTCCGAAAACCATTACCGTGGTATCCGGAGTTCCGTCCGCGGCGCGCGACCGCGGCCACGCGGCCACACGGCAGCGGAACGTTCACACTACACGCGCGGGTGTTATATTCGAAACGGAAAAAACAAAGTGCCGCGCGGTACGCCGTTCGCGTTATTCGCGCCGCCTGCAGTGCTGTGATTTCGCAGCTCAACTTCAAAACCAACACTGACTTTATAAAACGCGTTTAGTTTTTTATGCTTCGTTTACACAATAATGTTTTTGAATGAACACTATTGTATAATAGTATATGTATATTATTGTAAAAAACATAAATTATAGGGCCCTTCCTTCGAAACGACACTAGGGCCCAATTTAGCCCAGTTGCGCCACTGAACGAACAGCGTAAATTGCTATAAAAATAGTGAAGATACGTATAACATGTAATTCCATCCGCCGCGGATGTTATTTAAGCTGTGCCAAATCCGCATTACCAACACTATAACGAACGACTTTGCGATTCAGCGCGCGCGATAAGAGACGATCGGATAAATAATCATAATAGAGAGAGAGAGAGTGTGCGTACCTAATGACGTTCGACGACTTGGCGACGAACGCGACGCGCCTAATGGATTTTATTCGTTCTCGGTATTTTAATATTACTCGGCGCCGAAATGAAACTCATTTCCAAAAATCGTATTGACGACAACGCGCAATTTATCAGTTCCAACGCGCGTTTTATAACAGCGGTTTAATATAACAATACATAATAATAATAACTTTTGCATAACGCGTCGGTGGGTCGTACTTATTTATTACATCGATATAATATTATAATATATTATCATTTATCACTAACCTCGGGCCGTCGTCGACTGCATTGACGACCGTTTTCATTCAGCGGGTCCGAAACATTTCACAACGTATTTCGTGCTGGTACACTCGAATAAAAACACCACTACGCGGACAAACACGCCGGAACGATTATTTCACTACTCGCGCGAACTACGATATTACTATGATACGTTTGTTTTTGGCGGACAGTAAAATTCACAAGCCGTTTTGGCGAACGGCGGCGGCGGCGATACGATACGAAACGACGACGACGTCAAAAAACGCACACTCCAAGCCTTTACCGGCTCGAATTAGACGTCGTCCGAGCCTCGACGGAATCGTTGAAAATCCGAAGGCGACGGCCATTACACTCGCGTAATGGATCGCGCACCGGACGCGACGGCGGCGGCGATACGATACGAAAAACGCTAAACACGACGGTACGGTAGTATTTAAGCGACAAATAATTTGGTTTTACCCACGCGACCGCCGTGAGACGTGCGATTATTCGTCGATAATTACTATTACCATCGCCGCGAAACGAAATTTTGAAACCGAGAAACGAGACAATGGCGGTCGGCATAAAGTTCTCGAAACACGGACCCGTTCGGAGAACCAGACATAAGCGCGAACCGACGAAGACTGAAACGGAAGGGAAAACCAGTAGCCCCGCGTCGGCCGAAACGGTTGGAAAAACGAACAGCCAATGAAAATTATTTACGAATTCATGGAGAGTAATTTGTTTTTTTAACGGTCGTTTTTTTAAACGACCTCCGGACGGACGACCGCGACCGCGGTATCCAGAGTTCTGTCCACAGTGCGCGACCACACCGTCGTCGTCCCGTCGCGGCGGCCACGCGACCACACGGCCACGGCGGCGGAACATTCACGTGCCGCGCGTCGCGTTTTATATTTTAATCGGAAACGGAAAATTCAAGTGCCGCGCGGTACGCCGTTGGTTTAACCTAACCAGGATGGTCGCGTTTAAAAAACCACTTATATATAAATACAATTATATTATTATTATTATATTTAATTATTAATTATTAATTATATATTATAAAAGCAACGTATAAACCATAATTTAAAAACAATTTAAAAGTGTTTGCGCTTATACGTATAATTATTGTGAAGCTTACCCCTGTTGCCCCCTTTAATGTAAAAGTAGATACATACGTCAAAACGGATTTTCACTAATTAAATACAATTGAAATGTACTGTTTTACCTTGATAGACGTGTCCAGCGATGAAGGAACTGCTGACATGGATGACCGTCCGTTTGCGGTCAGTAATTTCGCTGCACTTCCGTTATTGGTACAAAAAACACCACCATCACCATCATCATTATCAACAACACCAGGACATGCTGGCAGGAAAAACGTGTGGTCGAAAGGCTCGACGCAGGAGGACGGCATTCACGCACGCACAACTGGCTTATCTGGAACGCAAGTTTCGCTCTCAAAAGTATCTGTCCGTAGCTGATCGCAGCGACGTGGCCGAGGCGTTAAACTTGTCAGAAACTCAAGTCAAAACGTGGTACCAAAATCGAAGGTTTGTATCATATTCGATTT